>JAGFMF010011770.1:1484600-1509134 GCA_019455555.1 Galemys pyrenaicus
CTTTGGTTCCCTTATGTTCCTCCTAAGGGAGGAACCATCTGGTATTTTTCTTTTGCCTTCTGACTTACTTCACTGAGCATAATCCCCTCCAGATCCATCAATGTTCCTATGAATGAATCTAGTTTTTCATTAGAAGACAAAATTCTAAGGCTCTGCTTCCTACTAAAGAATGTCTGAATTCTAATTTTTTGAATAAAGCCCTCTGGGGGCAGCAGAAATGGAATTTAGAACCTCCAAGTTGGTGGGTAGCAACTTGTTATATGTTTTTGCATGGGTTAATTGTACCAAGTTTCTTTTTTTATATAGATTTATTTATGTATGTATACAAGAACTGGGCTACAGGCCAGAGGTGGGGTGGGGGAGGCGGATGAAGGGGAGAATTCACCAGAGACCAAGTAAAAAGCAGAACAGGCAGACTGACTGAAACACACTGCTGAGGGGAGCAGCGGGCAAGGCAGGAGAGGTCTGCTGCGCCATGTGGGTCAGCTCCCTGGCTGAGGATTAAATTTATGTTGCAGTGGCTGTAGATAGCTTCATAGTGCTGAGACTTAACCCCTTGTACCGCCAGGGATGCCCATTTGTACCCAGTTTTGATATCTGTGCTGTCATCCCTCCCTACTTCAGGGTGCATTATTTGTACTTTGATTCTTATTTTTGCTCTTTCACCTTCTATTCTAGGAAAGCCCAAGATTAACAGAAGTAAGGCTGTGACTCCTTTTGATTGAAAATTAATTTGATTTTGTTCTTTCAGTTTTTGTACAGAATACCCTAGAATTGATTTCTAATGTGAAGGCTTGAACATGGAAAACCATGAAGTTATAAACAAGACCATGACACTCTTTAGTAATTGCTCTAACTGAACTTGTACTTCCTGTTGCATTCCTGTATGTAGGATGACATTTCTGTAATTTCTACCAGCAGCACTCCACAATTTTTAGGAGTTTGATTTTTATTACATGAAAAGAAATTTATGTTGATTTTTGGGAATACCTTTGTATAAGGTATTCCATGTGGGTTAAAAGAAAACTAAGGGAGCTTTCTATGTCTATATGTTGTGTGTCTTCCCTTTTTGCCTGTCTTGGCTTCTGAGGGTATAAAATTAGTATTGGTAGTGTCTTACAGACTTTCTGAACTAGGAACTGGTAACAGTAATTCTAGGAATCATAATCTGGGATAACTTTTGGTTAATAGAAACTATTTTGTAAGTCAATGGGTTGTTTTGAAACATGTGCCTATAAGTTGGTAGTAACTTCATTTTCTTTTAAGATTTATGTATTTATGCATACAAGAACTGGGGTACAGGTCAGAGGTGCAAGGGGTGAGAGGATTCAAGCAGATTGACTAAAATGCACTGCTGAGGGAGCAATGGCCAGCCAGGAGAGGTCTGCTGTGCCCTGTGGGTCACATCTCTGACCAGGGAGCGTACTCATGCTGCAGTGGCTGTGAATGCGCCATAGTGCAGTGCTTAACCCCTTGCACCACCAGGGAGGCCCAACTTCATATTTTTTTCCTTCTTCAATCTGGGTGATTGATATTGGGTTCATGGTGAGTCATAGGGCAAGTTAGGGTAATCGGGTAGCTTGAGGGCCAGTGCAGGCAAGGACCAGGACCTGGATAGATAAAGAAGCTCAAATAGATAAAAAAGCAACAAATTCCAAAGAAGCTAGTCAAACACCCCAGGACCAGGGGCAACAGGACATTACAGACCAAGGATGATAAAAGGAAAGTATGCTAAAAGTTAAAGGATGTGATGCAGGAAGGTCCCAAATACAGTAGCAGATTAAGTGAAACCACCAAGAACTAACCAATCACAGAGACACTGATGTAACTTTAGAAGAATGAGGGGAAGAAAGTATATATTCCTAAAGCAAGACTCCATTACAGCTTCTTTGCCCGTCTCAGGTACTTCATACCTGAGGGTCTTTGCCTTTTGTCTTTTTTTTTTTTTCTAAATAAGCTTTTCTTTACTTCCTTGAACAAAGTTTGCTTCTCTCTGCTTACTTATCTAAAGAGTCGGTGAATTCCTTTTTATGGCTTCACGAGACAAGAACCTGTGCTCTATACCTGAGTGAAAAACATCAGCAACAGCAGCAGCAACCACAGTAACTGCACAAACTAGCATCATATTGGGAGCTCATTGTCTGGAATCTTGTCAGATTCAAGGTAAGTGAGCCGAGAAGCACACATTTTTTTCTCTGCTCTCAGTTTGTCCTATATTCCTTTTGCTAAACATTTTCTTTCAGAGCCATTAAAGAGGCTACAGAAAGGGCACAGAATGGTCAGTAAATGCCAGAGGGTGACTGCCTTAAAGACTCCTGTGGAAGGATAAACTGGCAACCAGACCAGATAAGTGGGCTAGCCCATCTGCCAGTTGAAAAAAATGAAGTCTGGTCCTCATATAAGGAGTTAGGTCTCCAAAGAGCTAGGCACATACATCATCTAGAGGCCATCCAGGAGCTGCACATAAGGGCTGATCTTCCAGCAGCTCAGGCCATCCTCCCCTTCTCTTAGCAGAGGCAGAGTTGCTGAGACCCAGTAGAGGATGAGTGGTCCCAATGTAAGAGTTGGGAAAGTCATTCCTCACTAATCAGCACCACATAGAATTCAACACAGAACCCCACTCTGGCCTCTGATTCCTGTTAGGATTATTTAAATGGCTCCCCTGATCTTTCCTTGCTCCCCTTTTCTCTCTCTTTCCTCCCCATCTTTCTCTCATTCTTTCTTCCAGTGCTATGGATTGATCTGATGATCCAGATAAATATGCAGAGGTGTTCAGGGCCTAACCTCGTCATTTGATCTGGAATGGAAATATATAATGCTTATTCTCAACCAGACTCTCTCCTCAGGAGAGAAGGAAAAAGTTCTTAGGGAAACCCTACAATGTGAGGGTGACTAGTATGATATGAATGTCCTAGGAAAGAAGCAGTGGGGAGGGGGTTGCTTAGGAAGTGCCCTACTAGAAGTCAGGCAGTTCTCTCTGATCTGGGTTGGGACCCAGAGGACCCTTGGAGGAGAAATCATTTTATTGTTTGTATAATAGAAGGGTTAAGAAAGTCACACTCCAAACTTCTAAATTACCCAAAACTAGCAGAAGTAGTACAAAGAGAAAGTGAAAGCCCATCTGCCTTCATGGACTGACTGAGGGAGACATTGATTAAACACGCTAATATGACACCAGACTCGCCTGAGGAGCAAATAGTGTTAAGAGAGAAACTGGTTACTCAATTCGGAACCAGAAATCAGGAGAAAGTTACAAAAATTGTCCTTTAGCCCTAAACAGAATCTGAAAAACCTGAGTCTCATCATTTTTGTCTTTCATAACAGAGATCAAGAGGAGAAAAGGGAATGGGAACAGGCGTAAGGCAGAGGCCCTTGCAATGGCCTTATGACAACACCAAGGGGCCCCAAAAGAGGGACAGAAACTGGGATGGAGCCCAAGCATCTGCCATTCATTAGTGAAAATGCAAGCCTCCATCCATGTGAATATTGATCAGAAAACTAAGCTGTGGAGGGAGATGTCAATCCAGACATACGGGCAACTATGGAAAAATTGGAGAGGCTAATTGGCTTCCTCTGTTAGTATTCAGCTCATAAACCCTGACCAGTTTCCCCATAGGCGTCAATATCCTTTATAACCCAAAGTCCAGGCTTGGGTACAAGGCATCATTGAAAATATAAGAGAACAAGGACTCTAAGTCTCTTCTAACAGCCCTTGTAACACTCCTATCTTAGGGGTTCAAAAGCCTAATGGCAATTGGAGACTAGTACAGAACCTTAGGGCTGTTAATGAGGCACTGGTCCCACTACATCCTGTAGTGCCAAATCCGTATACCCTTTGTCCAAAATTTCACAAGGAACTGCATGGTTTACATTCTTAGATATTCAAGATGCATTTTTCTGTGTTCCTGTAGCTACAGATTCCCAATTTCTTTTTGCTCTTGAGGTCCCTCAGACCCTAACAGTCAGCTGATTTGGACAGTTTTATCCCGGAGGTTCTGGACAGCCCTCATCTCTTTGGGCAAGCTTTAGCCTCTGATTTGGACACATTTACTATGCGAGAGGAGTCCTTCAATATGTAGATGACCTCTTTCTGTGTGTCTCCAGGGGAAAAACCCAGATACGTCAACCTCAGGTCAACTATCTTGGCTTGTGCAAGCATTAGGAGAGGAAAGGTCAGACCCATCTCTCACCTGTGACTATTCTCCAGTTACAGAGATTCTTAGGCATAACTGGATCCTGTAGAATTTGGATTCTTGGATCTGGGGAAATAGCACAGCCCCTATATCAGTTACTCAAAGAGACTGAGCATGAGGGATGCCTAAAAATCCAGTGGACACCTAGAGCCATTCATGCCTTTAAAGCTGAAAGCCGCACTGTTATAGGCACCAACTCTTAGTTTGCATACTGGAGATCAGTTTAACCTGTTTACTACAGAAGAAGCAGGAATGGCACTTAGAGTTACTCAGCCAAAAAGAGGGGCTCAGCCCATAGCCTACTTAAGTAAAGAACTGGGTTCAATGGCCCATGGGTGGCCACACTGCCTAAGAGCTGTTGCTGCAGTAGCACTGCTGGTACCTGAGGACAGTAAACTAACCATGGGAAGGGATCTGATTCTATGGATCCCGCAGGACACATCAGGTTTATTAAAGGAAACTTAAGGCTTTCTGAGCAGGTTATTAAAATATCAATCTCTCCTTTTGGAGGGATCTGTAATCCAGCTGCACGTCTGCTCAACCTTAAGTCCAGCCACCTTCCCAGAATCCACTAATGATGCTCCTAGACACGATGGCCCACAGGTTCTGCTTTTAGCTACTCAGCCCGAGAGGACTTGAAGGACACTCCTCTTATTAACCCTGACCTAACCACGTTTACTGACGGGAGTTCATTTGTAGAGCGGGGGTGCGCTGGGTTGGGTGTGCTGTGGTTACTCTCCTAGATGTTCTTGAAAGCCAGTCCCTGTCTCCAGGTGCAGTGCCCAATTGGCAGAGCTGATAGCCCTGACCAGAGCATGAGAGCTAGGACGAGGGCAGAGGATCAACATCTATAGGGATTCCAAAAATGCCTGTTTAATTCTCCATGTGCATACCGCTATCAGGAAAGAAAGGGGATTCCAATTAAATATCATGCTGAAATACACTACTACAGGCAATAACAAAAAATTTTAAAATGCCACGTGAGGTGGCAGTGATGCATTGCAAGGGACATCAGAAAGGATCTGACGAAATCTCAGAAGGAAACAAAAGGGCTGATTTCCAGGCAAAGAAGGCAGCCATGAGGACTTCAAACAGGTCCAGGCTCCCCTAGTGTGGACAGGACCACCAGAGGACATAGTGCCTCACTATACTCAGGAAGAACTACAGGGAGGAGCTATGCTCCCGTCTGGACAGGTGGACACAAATAGAAGCCGATAAATTACATCCTCCATCCAATGCCCAACAGAAGGTCTTTAAAACCTTCCAACAAAACTTTCCACTTGGGAACTGAAAATGCTTAATATGGCTAAGATTTTATTTACTGGCAAGAATATGCTAAAGACCTTCACCCAGGTGGTAAAGGCACGTGAAGTGTACAAGAAAAATACTCCTCTGGAGTATGGCACCTCCAGGCCTCCAAAGATCTGGCAGATACCCAGGTGAAGACTGGCAACTACATAGCACTCCTATGCCTAAGTATCAAGGATTTTATTTTTTTTTTAGATCTATTTTAGTTATTTATGCATATAAGAGCTGTGGTGCAGGACAGGTGGTGAGGGGTGTGGTGCAGAGACAGTAGGGAGCAGAACAGGCAGACTGACTGAAATTCACTGCTGAGGGGAGCGGTGAGCAAGACAGGAGAGGTCTGCTGTGCCATGTGGGTCAGTTCCCTGGCTGGGGATTGAACTCTAACCCCTTGGCCACCAGGGAGGCCCTGTTTGTACTTCAGTGCACAAAATGCTTCAGAGTGAGGACAGACAGTCCCGCTTTTAAAGCCTAAAAGCCACAGTCCCTCAAAAGGCATCTAAGGCCTTAGGCATAGATTATCATTTACACCTTGCTTTGGAGGCTCCTGTCCTCTGACAAGGTGGAAAAAGCTAATGAAATACTTAAGAGACATCTAAGAAAACTTTCACAGGAGACACAGCAGCCTTGGACTGCTCATTTGCCCTTGGCACTTGCTCTCTCTCTCTCTCTCTCTCTCTCTCTCTCTCTCTCTCTCTCTTAAAGATTTATTTATTTATGCATATTGGGGTACAGGCTGGAGTCGAGGGAGGTGAAAGGATTCACCAGAGACAGAGTGGGGAGCAGAACAGGCAGATGGACTGAAACACACTGCTGAGGGGAGCAGCGGATGAGACAGGAGAGGTCTGCTGTACCACATGAGTCCCCTCCCTGGCCAGGGATCAAACTCGTGCTGCTGTGCCTCAGATTCCTCACAATGAGCTGCTCAATCCGGTGTGCCACAAGGGAGGCACTCTTAAGGATAAGAAACACTCCACAAATGCTTGGTCTCAGTCTTTTGAGTTACTCTACCTCAGGGCCATCCTCAAAAATTATTTACTGTTTGACCCTGCAACTACTGAATTGACTAAATTTGTTACTGACTTAGCTAAGTTTCAACAGCTTATCAAAATTTACCAGACATTCCTGACAGCCCTGGTCAGTCGGCCCCTCTCTTTGAATTGGGGGGTATTGTTCTGACCAAAACTATCCCCACTAACTCTCCTCCCCTTAACCCTACATGGGCGGGTCCCTATTCTGTTATTCTCTTTTCTCCTACAGCAGTCAAGGTGGCAGGAGTGGGTGCCTGGATACATCACACTTGAGTAAAATCTTGGGATTCCACCTCCTCAGGGGCTCCGCTTGCTGAAAAATCTGCTTCACCCACCACCATTACTTGGACCGTGAGCTGCTAGAGGACCTTCCTCTCCTGTTCAGAGAGCTGGCTGCAAAGGGAAGTGTTTAATTCCACGTGTTCTTTTTGTATGTTGGATTTATCATCTATCTTGTAATTTCCCTGTCCAACCTGGGATTATACTCATTACACCCCCAAAGTGGACTATTTGCCAAAAAGTTTGTTTTGTTTTACGCTGCCTCAGCTCTTTCGGTGGGACTTCTCCGCCCATCATGGCGATTAGACTATGCTTGTTAATGTTGACTGCTTTGTGGATGACTCTGCTGGCTCCTTCCCTGTCTTTTCACCGCCCGTTAACTCCAGTCCTAAACCTTATGGCGAAGACAGGAAACTATAGTGACTGTTCGGTGTGCCCTAGAGGGGATCGTGCTGTACAAAGAATTCCCCTCCAGGCCCTACCAGCTTCTATTGAAGAACTAAGTCATTTATCAGCCTCCATGTATGGGATGAAAGTACATCTCGTCAATGGGACTAATAGTTCCCAATATAAATGGACACAAATAGTTCCTTCCCCACTTAACGATAGCTGGCCCCAAGCTGTTTTCCCCCTGATGGATTCAGTGGACCTAATAGGTTACACTCATGTTTGCTTTCAAAATGCTTTGACTAGACCTACTTCCCAAGACTTGGGGTGGCTAAATCTCACCCTCTGCAACTATACTTTTACATTTAATTATTCCAGTCACAGCCTCAGTATTGTAAACACACAGCGTGACTGGGGTACACACGGGGATACAGAATTTGAATACTATCCTTATAACATCTCATTCTTCTGGGGTAGCACTCGCCTCAATGCCACCCAGCTCATTCAGAATGAAGAGTTTCTGGTTATCAATAGCGCCAGTACTGGTGAGGGGTATGTTGGATGGGGTGCAAATACGGGACTCCTGCTGAATCTTACTGGGGATATGTGGGACACAGAGGAATATATTAAGGAGTCTGACCCTACTTATTTCCCCTTTCCCAAACTCAATGTTCTCCAGCTCATTGCCCGTAATTATCTCTGCAACAGCCCCTGGCACGTTCATGACTTAAATAGATTACACTCCTCTCCCACATGTGCAGATGATTTTTACCCAGACTATCTCAGAGAGAGAGAGACGGTGTCAAATAGTTATGTGTCCCCCAGTTCCTTGGGAATACAAACTTCATTTCAAAAGGCATGGCCGGAGGGACCCACGACAGCTGTCTCATTACAAAATACAGGATATTTTTTTCTCTGTGGCCGAAACTTGTACATCGTCCTCCCTCAACATTGGACAGGCCGCTGTACCGTTGTAGCTGCTGTGCCTGACGGCACTTTTCCCAACCCATCCTAAATGTCCTCTTCAGGAAAAATTTCCAATCTAAGCTCTTTTCTTGAACAAGCCTTGTCTTCCAGATCTAAGAGAGATAGCAATATGCCTTCCTTTGGAAATGTCTCTAACCATGACTGGGGAGGGCACAGGCACAACGATCCTATTTTAGAATACCCTGGCCTTGGATAGGCCATTAGCTGTGGTCTCTTTTGGTTTGCAGGTATTCCACTTCTGGGGAAATCGGTGTTAAATCTGACCGTTATGGTACAGCAAAGGTGGACGGCATGGTACATGCTATAGCGACTCAACAGCACGCTCTGGATTCCCTCCCTCAGTAGCTACACAGACCCACCCTAGACCTGCAACAGCTGAAGTCGAAGGAGTTTGTGCCCTCTTAAATGAAACATGTTGTTTAGGCGTTAATGCTTTTAGTGAGGTAGAAGAAAACCTGGAGGTATTAAAGAACACATACATAGTATAGATGACTTTAAAAGACAAGCAGGACAAAGATATAGCTGGCCACAACCTTTGCCTCTAGGAAACCAACTTTTGTCCTGGTTACTCCCTTTTCTCGTCTCCTTTCTAGTTTCCTTTATTGTCCTCTTGTTTGGACCCTGTATCTTTCAGCCTCTTGTCAGCCATCTCCTCTCGTCCGCAGGCCATCAAACTCCAAATGGGTCTTCAGATGGAGCCCAGGATGACTCTTCCACTTCAGATGGAGCCCAGAATGACGTCTTTCCGAGGTCCCTCAGATCATCACCCTGCAGTGGAGCCCCGACTGCTTCCCCACGTCACCCACTTTCAGCAGGAAGCAGTCACTGACCAGACCGACGCCCTTTGTCCTAACAGCAGTTAGGGGCTCCAATAGCAGAAGGAGGGAATGAGTCACAGGGCATGTTACAGTACTCAGGTAGCTTCAGGGACAGTGCAGGCAGCAACGGGAGAGTTAAAGAAGCTTTCCCGATAAGGGCAACAAGACAAACACTGAAGATTCAGCGATAAGGGCAACAAATTCCAAAGGAGCTAGTCAAACACCCCAGGACCAGGGTAGCAGGACATTCCTGATCAAGGATGATAAAAGTAAAGTATGGTAAAAGGAAAGGTATGTGATGCAGGAAGGTCCCAAGTACAGTGGCAGATTAAGTGGGATCACCAAGAACTAACCGATCACAGACACTGATGGAACTCTAGAAGAATGAGGGGAAGAACGTGGCATTCCCAAAGCAAGACTCCATTATGGCCTCTTTGCCCCTCCCAAGCACTTTATAGCTGGATGTCTTTACCTTTTGTCTTTTTTTTCCTAAATAAGCTTTTCTTTACTTCCTTGAATAAAGTTTGCTTCTCTCTGCTTACTTATTTGAAAGTCTGAATTCTTTTTTATGGCTTCACGAGACAAGAACACATGGTGATTTCCTGGGTGAAAAACATCAGCATCAGCAGCTGCATTCACTGCAACCACACAAACCAGCATCAGTGGGGAAAATGGGAGTTTGAAAAATCTTGTTAGTTTATGAAAATTAAAATTTTCCAGTTACAAGATAAAATAAAATGCGGTTTTATAAGAGGGTGGTACCCAGGGAAAGAGAAGGTAACAGGTTTTCCTCCTGCCCCATCCAGGGAAGGGTGGAACTGAACAGGGAAGAGACACTAAAGAAGAGACTGAAGAAGGGGAAGAAGGATGGAGCACCAGGACACCTGGAGGAGGCACATGGAGCCAGAGACATGTGAACAAACTGCACTTGTTTCTTGCTCCTGGACTGGTTGAAACATGTGAATGAAAGACCTGTGGAAAAGTTAGCAATGGCAGCTTTTGTTTTGATCTTGCTCCTATCCCAGAAATGCTGGACCCCTTCTGCCCCTTTCCTATGGGTCCCCAACAGAAGGTGCCTTAGATTTGTGACAGGCTTTAGGCCTCAGTGGCCCTGCTCTGGGCCAACCCTGTTTGGCTGGGCATTTACCCACAAGGGGATGGGTCACTTCTAGTGCTTGAATTGGAAACTTTATTCTTCCCCTTTTCTTTGTTGCACACTAATTGTATTAAAGTTCATGTCCATTAAAAATCATGTTTTATGTTGACGCGGCAGATGGCAGTACCTATTAAGAACAGGCAGGTTTGAGGGTTCAAGGGTGCTCCTCTCCCTGCCCTGTAACCATTTGATTACCCACATAGTATTACTGAACTCAGATGGAGCCTTCATAAAACTGAATGTGGGTTTTTTGGTAATGTTTATGGCAGAGCTTCCCAGAATTCTAAATTGAAGGGTAAATTTGTAAGTCCTTCATTTAATTGATTTGAAGAAGTGTGTGGACACTTAGCAAAATTCCTGAGACATTCCATGAAGTCCCTTTCCTCATAGGAGTAATGTGAAAAATTTGACCTATTTGGTATTTGCCTGGTAAGTAGAAATTGGAAGGGAAGCATTGTCTCTTTGACACAGGGCAGCAAGGGACACTAAAACTGGCCAAGGACACTGCCCAAATAGTTCATCGGCCACTGAGTTCTTCACCCGCATGCACAATTGCAAAACTACTCAGGTTCAGAGAACAAAAATGGGATTTATTTGACAAACAAGGGAAAACGAAGAGTCCCCAATGCAACACATAGCCATTTACCTCACCCGAAGCAGAGGCCAGTGTTTTAAAGTCCTGTACACAAAGGCTGACAAGATGGTGTCTTCCCTCCACTGAGGATCTGGTGCATGGGGAGCCAGGCTTGGGCCAAGATCCAACTCACAAAGGCAGCAGAAGAGACAACAGGAGATGCTCACTGGAGTTGCCAAGGTGCGCCAGCGCAGCACCAGACAAGGACTCTCAAAACAGCAGCTGAACAATCCAACAAAAGGCCCCACTAGGGGCCTCCCTGGGGGCACATGGGTTAAGCAATCACTTATGAAACAAACCGCAACCACTGCAGCATGAGTCTGATCCCTGCTGCTAGGTGGGGAGGTGACCCATATGATGCAGCAGACCTTTCCTGCCTCGCCCACTGCTCCCCTCAGAGGTGTATTTCAGTCAATGTGCCTGTTCTGTTCCCTGCTCTGTCTCTGGTGAGCCCTCTCCCACTCCACACCTCTGACCTGTACCCCAGTGCTTGTATGCATAAATAAATAATTTTGTTTTTTTAAATAAATAAATAAAGGCCCCACTCATGCAGCTCAGTCGGGCAGTCAGCTCCAGATCTCTGCCTTTCCCTTCTGGGCTATACCAGCAGCAAAGCTGGGAACAGTTTCAGTCGCTTGGCTACCTGCAAAGCCTCTGAATTTTCCTTTCTGAGGTTGGCCACTGGAAGCCTCTCAGTCCTTCAGAGGCCTGCAACAACCTTCTGGGAAGAAGGCATGGTAGGAGAGGAAATCGCTAATCCCAGATTCACTGAAGATCTGAAAATGCAGAAATCCCAAAAGCTGAAGCCTCAGTCTCCATACCCACTGATACTCTGTTCACATTTTCCCTGGGGCTATCAATCCTCACCAGCACCCCCTCCAGGGGGTGCCATCTCTAACAGTCTTTGGCTTCAGCTACCGGCTACATCTTGGGAAACATGCTTAAATTTGAGATATAGAAATACTACCAGTCTAAATTTATATAAAATCTTTAAGTGCCCGATAATGTAAATTGTCAATTCTGATAGTTTTTGCCCTGCAATATTGTTGTTATTTCTATAGTTTTGTTAGGGGAAAGCATAGTCCTGAATGAATTACACAGATAGGTTTATGGACTCCAACCCCCACTCCAGAACCACAAATCCGATAAGATGATTATCGAAGAGTGGATCCCTGGGACCTGAGGGTGGAGTTAAGCAGCCAGGCTGGCTATAAAACCAGAGGGTTGAGCCTTGGGCTCTCTCTTCCTTTGGAGCCATCTCACTTGACTCAGAGCCAGCCCTCAACGCGCCATTGCTCAGAAGATCTGGTAGGATATTTGCAGATTCATATCCCTCTCTTTCCCTTGGTATTATTACTATTTTATTCCCCATTTCTTGTAAAATAAAAACCCTTTAATAACTTTTGTCACGTGTACCTGAAGTTGGGACTTATTATAAAAGTCTTCTGAGCGCGCAGGTGAGGACCCAGTGAGGGAAATCCATTTTATATTAGGTTTGCCCTGTAACAGTTTGACATCTACAGAAATTGTTTCTGGGTAAATTAACAGAAGAAAGACTGTCAGGATACAATTTAGTAAATTTAGAAACCCCACTCCTGGCCCAGCAGGTATGTTTGGAAGACTTGAATAGATAAGGGAATGGGTAAGCTACTTGGTGATAATAAGGCCATAAAACCAAGCATCATGACCAGAAAACCCAACCCATCTCCAGGAATACAGATCAGAGGCCAGAATATGTTTCCCTGTGAAAGGCCAGCACTAGAGACCAGACATCCCAGCAGATAGGTGGTACAAACTGGAACCCTGAGTTGAGAGCCCATGAGAACAGAGTATGAAAGAGAGCCTCAAATCCTCCTCAGGGGGCAGACTTCTCCTGTCTAACCAGCAGCCTCTCTTAGCAAGGTATCTCAATAAATCCACCTTTTCTGTTCTCCATTCTGCCCCTGGTGAATTGTTTCACACATGCACCTCCAGCCCCACCTCTGAATTTCTCCCCAAAACAGACCTCAACTCTTGTTAATTGATGGAAATTGAGAGTGAATTTCTACACAGGAATAGTGGACTTCTGGAGGGGAACATAATTTTTGATAAGTTTCTGTTTGACATAGGGCTCATTCCCAAAGTAATGCACGGTAGGAATGCACAGTAATGCACCATTTATCAGCTATATGACCTTGGGAAAGTCACCTCTTCTGAGTCTCAGTTTTCTCATCTGAAAATGGTATAGCCCTATCTTGTGAGTTATTATGAGGTTTAGATGAAATAGTGCATGTCAAGACTTTAACACAATGTCTGATGCATACTAATCATCCAATATATTTGATGGTCACTAAAAAAAAAAAGTTTTTGTTTGACATAATATAATGTGTGTGTGTGTGTGTAAGAGCTGGAATATAGGCCAGAAGTACCTGGAGAGTGGGGGGTGGAGTGTGAAAGGGCTTACCAGAGACAGAGTGGGTATCACAACAGGCAGATGGACTGAAATACACTGCTGAGGGGAGCAGCGGGCGAGGCAGGAGAGGTCTGCTGTGCCACATGTGGGTTAACTCCCTGACCAGGGACTGAACTCAGGCCATAGCAGCGATAGTGCTGAGATTTAACCCCTAGGCCACCCTCAAGAGAAATTCTTATCTTGGCTGATCAGGATCTGCAGCAAGATTATATTTTTGTAGGCAGGACTAACTTGTGTTTGAATGTTCTTTCCTTGATACCAACATAACATGAAAAAAATGAATGTTTACTACTTATGACAGGGGTATACTTTCACATAATTTCAATAGGGAATTTTGTCTCCTTAAATTGAGAAATTGGAGATACGCTTCATTATGTGCTTTGATTGAAATTCTGCCAGAATTTTCTGATATTCTGTTTACTATTTTGTTTGACTGAAGTTTCCAGATTCTTTTTCCTATTGGTTTAGACTGATGAACTATTTTCCAGAAATGTAGGAATTTGCCACATAGGACACTCATACACAATGCCTGATGACTGCTGTTTTTCTTGAACACACTAGACCCCTGGAAAAGACTGTCTTCTAAGGGTACATCCCCAGATCTTGACCACCATGGAAATGGTGCAGAGAAAACATGAAAAGGGGTTTTCACTTGTATTCCATTGCATGCCTCTGTTTGTATTTCAGGAAAATAATTCTTGATTATTATATAGCATTACAGTATAGTTTGAGTCTTGAATTGTGATACCACTGTTCTTCCTCTTTTTTTGGTCAGTCTTGGCCTTTTGGAGCATTTTGTGGTTTCATATGAATTCCAATAATTTTTATTCTATTTCTTTAAAGCAATCTATATATTGCTTTGGGTAACATGGCCATTTTTTAACAGTTAAGTTTTCCAATCCATGAGCACTGAATATCTTTCTATTTCTTTTCTCTTTTATATCTCTTAACAATGTCTAACAGTTTTTATTGTACAGTTTTTTCATATTTTTTTGTTAAGTTTACTCCTAGATAGTATTTCATTCTTTTTCATGTGATTGTAAAGGGAATTATTTCCTTGATTTTTACCCCTTCTAGTTCATTGTTTGCCTATAGGAATGCAACTGTGACCTGCTATTTTGTCCTACTGATTTACTGTTTCAATTAGGTTATATATTTTTAAATTCAATCTTTAGCATTTTTCATGTATACTATCATGCCATCTGCAGTTAATAATAGTTTTACTTCTTTACCAATTTGGATTCCTATTCTATCTTACTATTATCCAATTGCTCTAACTAGGACATCCAATACTATATTGAATAACAGTGCTGGAAGCGGATAGCCATTTCTTTTGCCAGATCTTTATGGAAAAGCTTTCCATTTTTCACCATTGAGAATGCTGTAGCTGGAATTTTCATATATGGACTACTTTCTGTTAAGCTATGTTCTATCTCTCTCCATTTATTTAGGGTTTTTTTTAGAATAAATGGATGTTAAATCCTACCTAATCTATTGAAATGATTTGCTGTGTCTATTGAAATGATTGTATAATTTTTATCTTCCTTTTATTGATGTGGTGAATTAAATTAATTGATTTTCAGATGTTGTGTGCCTGCTGTAAATCACAATTGTTCACAATGTATGAAAATTTTACTGCCTTGTTGAATTCAGCTTGCTAAGATTTTGTTAAGGATTTTTGCATCTATATACATCAGGGAAATTGGTCTGCAGTTTTCTTATTTTGTGATGTCTTTGTCTGGTTTTGGTATTAAAGTTGGACTCAAAAATAGGATTGGAAATAAGCTCCTTTTCAATTTTTTGAAGGTTGAGAAAAGTTGGTATTAATTCATCTTTGAACATTTGGTAGAATATACTAATGAAATCATGTGGTACTGGCCTTTTTTTGGGGAGACTTTTGACTCAATTTCCTTACTTTTAATTGGTCTGTTCAGGTTTTCTATTCATAGTTCAATCACAGATGGTTGTTTATTTCAAAGAATTGTACATCTCTTTTACATTATTCAACTTACATATAGATGTTGATAATAATTTCTTATGTTGCTATGCATTTTTCAAATGTTTGTTATAATTTCTCTTTCATTGATGATTACTAGAGTTTTATGCCTTTTTCTTTATGAGTCTAACTAGAGCTTTCTCTATTGTTTTCTTTTTTGAAGAACCAAATTTTGGTTTCAGTGATCATTTGGGCTTTATTTTTTTTTTAAGATTTATTTATTTATGCACACAAGAGCTGGGGTACAGGCCAGAGGTGTGGGGATGGTGAGAGAATCCACCAGACAGAGCAGGATACAGAACAGGGAGATCAACAGAAACACACTGGTGAGGGGAGCAGCAGGCGAGGCAGGAGAGGTCTGCTGTGCCATGTGGGTCCCCTCCCTGGCCGGCGGCAGGGATCGAACTCGTGCTGCAGTGGCTGCGGTTTGCTTCATAGTGCACTGCTTAACCCACTGCACCACCGGGGCAGGCCCTGGGCTGTATTTTTAACATTTATTTTGCTTATTTCTATTCTAATTTATTTTTCATTGCCTCTAGTGACTTTTGGTATTGTTTATTTATTTGAGCTTTCTTGTGTCTTTATTTGGTCTGAATTGCAGCATATTACCTTCTTTGCACTGCTTTTGCTGCATTCTGTAGGCTCTGACAACTCATGTTTTCATTTAATTTCTCTTCATCTCCAAGAATTTTTACATATCTTCTTTGATTTCCTCATTAAATCACTAGTCATTCAGCAGTTTGTTATTCAGTCTCCACAAATAATTTTCCCATGTTCTTTTTGTGATTGCTTTCCAGTTAAAATGTTTAAAAATGAGCCCCAAATATAAGGCAAACCAGGAATAAGTATGTAATGAAAACTAAGAAGTGGTTGTTTTTCTGATTGGATAAAATATTATATAGTTCGTTCTTACAATGATGTTTTTGAAGAATTTTAAGTAATTGGATATATTGACTAATGTTGAATATAAAACAGAATGAAACACAAAGTAGTAAATTAAAATGTTAATGATGTTTCTGGCCTTTAGGATTTTGTCTCCCCACAAAGCATGGATTCACAAACACTGATTATATAGAAGTCCAAAAGGAAAGTCATAATAATTTCAAAAGAACCTACACCGGGCCTCCCTGGTGGCGCAATGGGTTAAGCAACGCTCTATGGAGCAAACCATGCTGCCAGCCAGGGAGGGACCCACATGGCGCAGCAGACCTCTCCTGCTGCGCCCACTGCTCCCCTCAGCAGTGTGCTTCAGTCCATCTGCCTGTTCTGCTCCCCACTCTGTCTCTGGTGAATCCTCTCACCTCCCTAGATGCTGGCCTGTACCCCAACACTTGTATGCATAAATAAAAAAAAAAAAGAATCTACACAAGGTATATACTATGTTATATATAGTTAACTTCAATTATTTTAATGTTAAAAAAAATAAGACCTGCCTCAAACTATAGGTAGTAGTAACTAGTCTTTAGGTTTAGAATATTCATAATGCAAATCCTATAATACAAATGAAAGACACTGAAAACATTTATTTATCCCAATAATAATCACCCAGAAATAATACAAATGTAGGCAGTCATTTCCATTAATGATAAAACATTATGCATCAAGAAATTGTTTCCAAAAACACAAGTCAGAAGGGAAGAGAAAAATATCTCATGGCTTCACTTTTAGGAGGAATGTAAAGGAAAATCAATACAAAAAAAATAATAAGAGAGAGCTCTAGGAAATGAGCAATTACAGCCAAAAACAAACAGACAAACAAGCCAAAAACACAACAAGAACAAAAGGTCAAAGATAAACGAAAGGGATCATTGTGGGGGGAGGGAGGATAGAGACGGGGATGAGGGCAGAAAGAGCACAAGGGACTGAGGTGATGGTGCACAGGTGAAATGGTGATGGGAACACCCTCGGGACTACAAATAATGTCAAATATAATTAAATAAATCTAAAAATCGAAAGAAAGAAAGAAATTGTTTCCAAAAACAAAACACTAGACTTTTCCATGGAGAAAAGTCTACAATTTTTTTTTAAGATTTATTTATTTATACATATAAGAGCTGGGGTACAGGCCAGAGTCCAGGGAGGCGAGAGGATTCACCAGAGACAGAGCCGGGAATGGAACAGACAGACTGACTGAAACACACTGCTGAGGGGAACAGCGGGGAGGCAGGAGAGGTCTGCTGTGCCATGTGGGTCCCCTCCCTGGCAGAGGCAGGGATTGAACTCGTGCTGCAGTGACTGCAGTTTGTTTCATAGTGCATTGCTTAACCCACTGCGCCACCAGGGAGGCCGAAAGTCTACAATTCTAATTAAAGGACATAAAAGATGATCTGAATAAAGGAAGAGGTCTTTCATATTCTTAATGATATTATAAAAGTAACAATATATCTCCATGTAATGTACAAATTTACTACAATAACAATCAAATACCATTGGGAGTTTTTAAATAACATAACTATTTTAAATTTATATGAGCACTTGAACATTACAAGGTCCATCAGCAGCTAAATCAACTTTGAAAAAGGGGACATATCTCTTATAGACATGCTGCAGACACATTTATAAGAACTATATGATACTGACTAGAGACAGAAAAAATGAACACAAAAGGAAGAAAAACATAGTTATCCATATGGAAATGATATAAAGGTTGTAACAAACTTTATCACTAAAAACTATTTTGTAGGTAAGGTTGAAAAAATCGGATTGCCATAATGGAGAAAAATAAAACCAAACCCTACATAACACCATTCACTCAAAAAGACTCAAGAAAGAGCAGAGTGGGGCCTCCCCGGTGGCACACCAGGTTGAGCAGTGCACTGTGAAGCAGCCACAGCACTGCAGTGTGAGTTCAATCCCGGGTAAGGGAGCTGACACACATGATGCAGCAGATCTCTCCTGCCTTGTCCGCTGCTCCCCTCAGCAATGTAACTGCCTGTTCTGTTCCCCACTCTGTCTCTGGTGAATCCTCTCACCTCCTGCTACTCTGGCCTATACCCAGGCTCTTGTGTGCATAAATAAATAAATCTAAAATTTAAAAGAAAAGGGCCTCCCTGGTGGCGCAGTGGGTTAAGCAACACACTATGAAGCAAACCACAGCCACTGCAGCACGAGTTCGATCCCTGCCACCTGCCAGGGAGGGGACCCACATGGCGCAGCAGACCTCTCCTGCTGCGTCCCCTGTTCCCCTCAGCAGTGTGTTTCAGTCTGCCTGTTTTGTCCCGGGTCTGTACTGGTGAATCCTCTCACCTCCTTGGACTCTGGCCTGTACCCCAGCTCTTGTATGCATAAATAAATAAATCTTCAAAAAATAATAATAATAAATAAATAAAATTAAATTTAAAAGAAAAGAGCAGAGGTTTCTGCTCCTATTTATAACAATGTCTGCAACCTAGTGTAAGAGTGAAGAGCAACCACCAAATCAGTGGGTGGTACTCGGTGGTAGGACTTTTTCAACTCCATAACCTGTGCAAGGGTTGATGGGAAAAAAGGGAATAGCTGGGGATTTTTGCAGTTAAAACTGATAGGGTTTTGGCAGTTGAAATGCTGTGTCTCAGGTAGCTAAACTGCCGGTGAGGAGGAATGTCTGTGGAGAAACTGCCAGCTTGTCATCTGAGACTTTGGCTTGGATCTCAGTCACTGCTTAGTGGACACTAACTAAAGTAGGACTGATGGCATCTGGCCATATGCAGCCTGTTAGTTCTCTCTCCCTCTCGCTCTCTGCTTTTCCGCCCTCTCCCTTTTCTCACTCCCTGTGTAAATAAATCATTCCTTCTTGTTTCCACCGTTGTGTCTGCTTTTTGGTAGTGTCCTGCATTCTTAAGCACATTCTTACACCAGTCCCACTGATTTCGTCCATTTCGGTAAGAGTAAGAAAGAATGTTATAAATGAAAAGAAAATAGCACAAATAGAGGTAAAAGCATATTTTATTATATCAAAATTAAACACGTCTGTTCAAACAAGGACATAACAGTTAATTTATAAAAGGGATGAAAAATTAAGAAAAGTCATTCAAAATATCTAAAAGTCATTCTATAGGTTAAGATTTCAATGATTCCATAGAACTGAATCCCCTCAAAGAGTTTAAATTGGAAGTAACTTACTGTGGGGTATTACTTGTTTTACAGAATCCTAGAAGGACTGAATGAAAAAATTCTAGACTCTTTTTAGAAATTACTCACCAAGTTATAACTTGGAAACAAGTCACCAAATCTGCTTCTTGTATGACAAAGTCGTGGGCTCTAAGAGCACAAGCCCTGAGTGGGCATAGGAAGTCTCGATGTTAGTCTTCAGCTCTTCTCTTCTCTCAGTATTTTCTAGCTTCCCCTTGCTGCTCAGCAACACCCTTCCTTGGGGGGGCAGGGAACCTTTCTATGGGTATCACAGTTCCATCTTCATCTCTCCTCTCCTCTCCGTTTTCTCAGTCTACGTAAATTGTGCTATTGCTGTTTCTCTCTGTATGTCTGCTTTGGGGTCTATCCTACACCTGAAGCATGCAGGTGAGGTCCCACCAACTGTGTCAGCCCTGGTCTCCTGGGTATGTCCTATTTCAGCTTTGTTGCCAACATGGGACCAGACACCCATGCTTGGCCAGCCCAAGTATCTTCCTTGATTTGGCACCATAAGTGCTCTGAAATTACTATTCATTCGGCAGGATTTTTCCATTTCTAATTTAGAAATGCTAGTCTTTCAGCAAAGTTCTTCCTGTATGTGTATTTTATTTAGACATGGGTTCAACCTTTACTCAGCTCTGATTCTTCTCATCAAACTCTTTGCCTTCTTTCTTCCCCCTTCTTTTTCTCCTCATTCTACCCCCACTCTTCTTCCTTATTTTCTAAGTTTTGGTTTGGGGAATCTGATAGTGAGGGCTTTGTTGTTTTTTTAATAAGTTGGGTTTTTTTTAAAGATTTATTTATTTATGCATACAAGCACTGGGGTACAGGCCAGAGGTGTGGGGGGTTGGTGAGAGGATTCACCACAGAGAGCAGGGAGCAGAACAGGCAGATCAACAGAAGTACACTGCTGAGGGGAGCAGCGGGCACAGCAGGAGAGGTCTGCCTGCGCCTTGTGGGTCCCCTCCCCGGCCGGCTGCAGAGATCGAACTCGTGCTGCAGTGGCTGTGGTTTGCTTCATAGTGTGTTGCTTAACCCACTGCGCCACCAGGGACATCGATAATGAGGGTTTAGACCTTACTAAAAGATAAGAACTGGGACCTTGGGAGACATAACAGGAGGGATAAAGACTGGGACCCCAGGAGACCCGGGCCAACAGGGAGAAATAACAGGAAATAAAATTCAATAACAAGATCAAAATAACAAGAAAAGAAGTCCATGACACTATCACTGGTTAATCTATGTTAGGACACTGGCCAAGTTTAACCATCAAGAAATTGCACAATCACCAAGGTTCATTCCCTAAACCCAAAATATGATCATAACTATAAAAACTCCAAAGTTGTTTTCATCAGTGGCAACCTATTCAGGACTCCTCCTGCCAGGAGTTGTGCTGTTATCTGCCTTTGTATAAATCTTCTGAGGCCTTCTCATTCTGGCAGGAATTAGCCTGATCTTTAACCCTGGTGGCTTTGCTCCCAGTTCTTGGCCTGTGTCTTTAAATAAACTTCCTCCAGTTTGCTTGCTGCTGTTTGCATGCTATGTTTCAATTCTTTGTTACTCTGCCACGGTTCCGGATTGTCATATCATATCACATCTCACATTTGGGGGCTCATCCACAATCACCTCAGTAACACAATAAGGTCTGGTGTATGAGAGCTGATTTTTGCTGTATAGGAAATTCTGTGGGCATGTATCTGGGACTGACTTCAACCTCTAGTTTAGAAATTGGACTTTGGGAAATTATCTTAGGTGTGTATGTGTGTATTTAAGCAATTTATATGACTCTTTTTTTTTGTTCAGGAGAAGCTAAGCCTTCTACTCTGGCAGAGTCACTTGGACAAATTCTGTTTGATGGGGACAAGCACAGTTCTCAGTTGGGAGGAATTTCCTACTTTTATGTCCCTTTGTAAATTAAATCTAATATACATGAGGTGCATTTGATGACACAAAGAAGAGGAGAGTAGTTTTCTTAAGGGGGGATGAAGCTGATAGCTGTACAAGGGAAGAGTAGGAAGAGGAGGACCGTCACTTACTGGAAAATTTGAACACATACAGAGAATGTCTTTAAGAAGCCAGCACCCCTAAAGAAGGAGGCTATACAGGCTCTGCAGATGATGCTTCTTCCCCCATCCAGGACAGTTCACACTTCATCAATTTCTGATGGGTAGATTTAAAAAACGGGGCAAGGCAACCCATCAAATACTATTGGTCACATACTCTTTTCCACTGAGCACCTCCAAATTGGAGAAATCCAGTCCCTCCATATGAACAGGATCCTAAAAGAATGTTTAATTTGGGCAGACATACAATCCATGCTACATACTCATTAACATCATTTAAGTAGAAAATAGTTTTAAGGAAAGCTAAGGAAGGGGTTCATCATCTCCACCAAGAGGATCTAGAAATCCCACAGCTGGAAGAAGCTATCATCACAATGGTAGACCCTACCTGGGGGAACAGAAAGGTTAAAACAGTATACAAGGTGTTTATTGGTAGAGCTGAAACAAGAATGCCTAAGTAAAAGAGTTTGGTAAGATACTGGAACTTCAGCAAAGGTCACCGGGGATCCATTTGAGTTTCTTAAAAGGATTATCCAAACTTATAATTCTTACACATGAATCCAGATGATCCAGAAAATGCTTGAATGGTTAACATGATATTCATTGGGCACAGTACTCCGCATGTAAGGAGTAAATTAACCAAGCAAGAGGGTGCTGTAGAAATGAGTTCTTCCCAAAGAAAAGAAGACCTAGGCGTACAATTGTATTCACACAGAGAGAAAATAGGGTAGGGTTTAGACAGAAAAGAGATGATGCATGCAGCAGTAAACCTCTATCATAGCTTTCTATATATAGAAGAGTACCCAATCCCATTCCTTGGTCAAGACCTCCTAAGTTAAACATAATACACAGGTTTTCTATGAAGTTGTGCTCTCAAACATGATGGTTCTTTACCGTTTACCCATGTCATTTGTATTGGGTACATGCGGCATGGAAGAGGCAATCTGAGATGAACTGCTTAAGTCTTTGAATATCTGATAAAATGGGAGCTGGGAAATGAAAGGTTTTTGAAGGTTAAGAACTCCAATTGTGGAACTGAATTAGGTTAAGATTTGGTGGAGGAAAAATGATTACATTTTGAATGATAGAGAAGGATCTCATTCTGTTAGCATTATGCTAATGAAGTCTAATTAAAGCTTTGATATTTTTAATTGTCAGTATTGGATCACTAAATGGTACACCTCTAGTATTTATGATAAAATTTATCAGAAATCTAAATCGGTAGTCTTCTATTTGACTCCCTGAGGAAATTTTATGGGACTTCAGTAGAGCTCATGAGCCACTCTGTGAAATTTCTCCCTTTCCACATGGCAAAGACATTCGATGAATTTGACCTATTAGATATTTATTCAGTAAATTAGAAAGTAATAAGAAGGGCCTCCCTGGTAGCACAGTGGGTTAAGCAACGCACTATGAAGCAAATCACAGCCACTGCAGCACGAGTTCGATCCCTGCTGCCCCTGGGAGGGGACCCACATGGCGCAGCAGACCTCTCCTGCTGTGCCCACTGCTCCCCTCAGCAGTGTACTTCTGTTGATCTGCCTGTTTTGCTCCCTGCTCTCTGTGGTGAATCCTCTCATCCCCCCCCCACACCTCTGGCCTGTACCCCAGTGCTTGTATGCATAAATAAATTTAAAAATCTAAAAAAAAAAAGAAAATAATAAGAAGCACTGTTACATATTAATATATATGCATTAATATTGGTGTTCTAAAAATCATTATGTGAAACTTCTATGTCTTATATGTTCTGGTGTAAGATTGCTTGTCAGTTCTGGTTGTTGTTATTCTACAAGGTTGTAAGTTATAAGGTTTTTAATTTCTTAAGACAAGGACAAATCAGAAACACTTTGTGTGGGGTGGGGAAGGAATGGGATGAGGGCAGAAAGAGCACAAGAGACTGAGGTGATGGTACACTGATGAAATGGTGGTGGGAAATGGGGACCACAATTGATGTCAAATATATATAAATAAAATAAAGTAAAAGTTGAACAGTATTCCACTATGTTTATGAATTGTAACTAATTCAATTCCTGGACTGTTGTTACCAACAACCATTAATCAATATTTGAGCATTTTAAGATTGTTTCCCTATTTTTCATAAATGAAATTAAAAAACAACTATATTATTATTCAGATCTTTAATTTTGGTTACTTCAGAGCTTTAACATTTGCAGAAATTGTCTCTGGAGAAATTACCAGGAGAAAGAACTTAAAATTACTTTAAGAATGGAGCCAAAGATTGAGAGTTTTCTACACAGGATTGAATGAAAACAAGTGTTTCTTTGGGAAAATAAATGTATTACTATTTTTGTTTCTTTCTTTAAATTGAAGAAAAAAATCTTTAAAAATGGATTAAAAATTACGTTACATTATCTAGATTGTTACTGTCACAGTTGAGACCTTCTGAAAGATGCGACTGAATAGAGAAGAGCCTGCCACCTTGCCCAACCCATACCCTACACCTCTCAGGAAAGTAGGAAAGTTTTTCTCCATTTTCAGGCCTGGAGACCCCAGAAGGAAATGCTTAGGGAAAATTGAGAAAAGGAAATATACACAAAGGTACAAATGTAGCAGGTATAGCTGGTGAGACCGTCCCATAGCATGGCCCCCACATCCTAAACAGCCCAAATGTTGAAAGCTCAATATAATATTCCTTACAGACAGTTCCATCAAAGACAACATAAACTTTGGATACTCTTTTTTAGGAGATTATGTAAAAGTAAATCAAATTGTTTGGAATTAGATTTAGCGTAGAAGTGTATTTTGCTGGGGGGCCTCCCTGGTGGCGCAGTGGGTTGAGCACCGCACTATGAAGCATCCAAAGCACAGCAGCGCAAGTTCGATCCCCGACCATGGAGGGGGCCCACATGGCGCAGCAGACCTCTCCTTCCTCACCCGCTGCTCTCCTCAGCAGTGTGTTTCAGTCAATCTGCCTGTTCTGCTCCCCATTCTGTCTCTGGTGAATCCTCTCACCTCCTGCAACTCTGGCCTGTACCCCAGCTCTTGTATGCATGGATAAATTAATATTTTTTTAAAGATTTATTTATTTATGCGTACAAGCACTGGGGTACAGGCCAGAGGTGTGGGGGGTGAGAGGATTCACCACAGAGAGCGGGAGCAGAA
>JAGFMF010011770.1:1519141-1532585 GCA_019455555.1 Galemys pyrenaicus
GAACTGTACCCGTGCTTGTATGCATAAATGGATAAATCTTTAAAAAAAAAAAAAGAAGATTAAAAATCAAAAAATCATGTCTGTATAAAATGATATAGACAGTAAGTACAGAAATATCTAGATTACTGTTACTAGCTGGTCAATAAGAAATGGAAATTTAATCAACCTTTTCCAGATGCTAAATGAAAAACAACAAATAGTGTGTTCCATGAGTGTAAAACTGCAAGACAAAAAGCACAATGTCAGGAAAGTTAAATGCATGTTCATAGAACAGTAAATAGATTAACTTGTCTAAAGTAGAGAGTTTATGAAGAAAATTGTGGGAGGTTAAGAATGCAGTCAGGCAGCTGTAGCCAAATGTCCTGCAGAACCTAAGTATTGAGGTTGTAACTGGTGGCTGAAGTCAAAGGCTGTCATAGGTGATGTCCCCTGGAGGGGGGGCTGCCGGTAAGGATAGACAGCCAAGGGGAAAATGCTAACAGTGTATCGCATTTGGGAGTGGAGACTTTGATAATATAATGTACTGCATTAACATCCCACAAGATTCAGTGTTCAGGATTCAGCATTTTTGGGTTTTCAGCAATTCTGGGGTCAGCGATTTCTACCCCCACCATGCCTTTCTTTCAGAAAGCTGTTGTGGGTCTCTGGTGGACCTGGAGTGGCTTCCAGTGACCAACCTCAGAGGAAATGTTCAGAGGTTTTGCAGATAGCCAAGCCACTAAAACTGTTCCTGGTTTTGCTGATGCTACAACCTAGCAGAGAAGGTGAAGACCCAGAGTGGACGCCTTGCTGAGTTGCATGAGTTTGGGCCTTTGGCTGGGTCGTTCAGCCACTGCAGCTGCTTTTTTGAGTGCCCCTTGTCTGGTGCTGTGCTGCGGCATCTCCTGTTGTGTCGTCTGTTGTCTTCGTGAGTTGGAACTTGGCCTCTAGTCTGGCTGTCGTGTGTTACAGGCCTCAGTGGTGGGAAGATGCCATCTTGGGAGTGTTTTTGTAACAACTTTAAAAACACTAGACACTGCTTCAGGTGAGGTAAACAGATATTTTTGGCCTCAGTAACACTTTCTTTCCTTCCTGGTTGGTTAAATAAATCCCATTATTGTTGTTGTCTGAACCTGAATAAGCTTGCAATTGTGTGCACAGGTGAAGAACTCAGACAGTGACCAAAAAACTGCTTGGACAGCATCATTGGCCAGTTTTATTGCCCCTTGATGCCCTGTATCAAGGTGAGAGTATGCTGCCTCTCTTTACCCATTATTCTTTTAAAAGTTAGCAACTCCCCCTAGTCACATAATCACACCTCCATTATCTGCTTTCTTTACCCAAACCCCCAAGAAAACTAGTTTCTAATAAAATGATAAAAATGCTTACAATTATTGAAAATGAAAAAACTATAATGCACAAAATAAACAATTTTCAAAAAACTGGTTATTAGAAATATTTTCAACTATTATATCCTACCTAATAATATAAAATGTTAATATAAAATATTTTTAAAATAAAATAATATTAAATGTGTATATTAATGTTTAATACAATTTCAGTTGTTTTAATAAATTTAGCCACTTTAATTAATTTTATAATATAGTACTAGAAATATAAAAGCAGTAGTTGTTTTGCTTACTATGCAGAGTTGTAGGGGATTTATACATACTATTATATTTAATGCTAACATTATTAATTCAAAATTTCTCCTCCATATTCATACATATGAAAAAAAGTTACTTGAGAGTTGTTCACCTAAATAGCAAAATTAGGATGCAAATTTACCTAGAATAATCAGTAACTAAAATAACTTGCCACCATCACCCAACTATACATGCTTAGCACCTTTTTAATAGAAACAGAAGGAAACACAGTTCTAAAAGCATCTGTGCCAAATTCAATACACATGGCTTATATCCGACTGCCTAAATACACTTAAAACAATACCAGTCCTCAATCCATAAAATCATCATTAAATTCCATTATGATACTGTGGGATACTTCAATCCAAATCAGTCTTTAAATAAAAAAGAAAATGAAACAAACAAAAGAAAAAAGGTGTTTCAGACCAAACTAAAATTATTTAAGAATAGTGCTGATGTTGCCTAAGTTTATTATGATATATGCAACCCAGTAAGATAAAGCACAAAAAGCACAGTACTCTTATAATCCCCTTTCCTATTGTAGTAAGACTGACACATTGTGTAAATCTGGGATGATTGACATTCATTGATCAGACAATAACTGGATATCTACACTCTACCAAATGTTACTGCCAGAAGTAACACAGTTCCTGGCCTTAAAAAATAATAATATAATAATTTAAGAGTTATATGAGAAAATATGTATCCCAAAGTGGGTTCTAGTGATAAAAAAAATTGAAATAACCTTTAAAGAAGCCAAAATAATTGTCATACAATCCAAATTCTAAAGCTCAAACACTGTATTATTAATTAACTAGTCTTCTGAAAGCACTGATGCACTTGGTTTTATTTTATACACTTAAACAATACATATGGTTTTCTAAGTAATGTCCTAGATGGGCCATTTACTAGCTTAAGACTGTTAAGCAAGTGACAATACTTGTCTGAGCTTTGTTTCTGTCATTGGTTAAATAAGATAAATAGCCATTCTTCAAGACTATCCTTAGGATTAGAACCTGGCATTTAGCATCAGAGCAATGAATATAGGTGACATCATAATTACAGGATTTGCAAACCAATAACAAATTTTTAAGAATTAGAAATGATGGAGGAGGAGGAAGATGAGACCAAAGATAGCTGTAAAAATAAATAGCTGACAGAAAAGAAAGGAAACTAGGCAGTTTCAAAAACTCAGAAATAATCCATTAGAACCAAGAGCCTACACATTCCATTGACAACGTCACCAACTCACCAATGGCTTCACATTGATGAATGTGACATCAAGTCATTTAAAACAGATTTTAATTCCATGGGATTAAAAAAAAATCAGATAAGCATATAAGTCTGAAAAGATGCCTATAACAAGTGATTTCGTATCACAAATTTAGCATTTCATTGTGACTTAATGTGCAAAGGGCTCTCTCAAATACCTGCAGCAAATTTTCTACTACCACTGAATGAGAATGCATATTAAACAAATTAACTAACATATTTCACACAATGGCCTAAGACAAATTCCATCCCTTAACAGCTAAAACAAAACAAAATTTTGGTCTCCATCATTGCTAAGTGTTTTTATATCTACCAAAGTAAAACAAACATGCGTCATGGAGATGTCTTTTTCACTTGAATTTTCTTCCTACATTTGGAAGGCAGTAAAAAGCAAAAACAAAACAAAACATCTGTTCCTTCCTGCCACACTATATGGTTTAAAATAGTATGGTAAAGAACAAAATGTAATGTCAGATGACCAAAAAAAACATACACTAGCTGAGAAACAGAAGCCTGTGTGAATCTGGGTTCACTCTACCATCATAAGCGCAGTTCCCAGGACAGCTTCCTATAAAAAATGTGGTTCACTTTGACCTACAATCACCATTCTTCTAGCCCAAAGATCAGATGTTCAACAGTTAAAGGAATTCACTTTATTACAAACAGAAAACAGGGAAATCTCATATATGGAGACCTTAAATTGGGTAATATTTTGAAGCATTTTTGACACTCTATGTTGTCTTACAGTATTAAATATCCAAAATAAGCAAGGACATTCAGACTTAAGACTCAGCTTCTATTTCTGGCTCTGCCTCTAAATGAATCATAATGTGACCTTGAGAAAATTATTTCATCTGTTATCTACTACCACCTCCAGTTACACGATTAAGATAGACTTGCCAGCTCTTTTTTCTTTTCTTTAAATAGATAACTATATAGAAGCTGCTATATAAATATCTACTAGTTATCGACCAGCAATATCAAACACTCGAATACACGGTAGGAACTGTCTATATTAGAGCAATAATTTTACACTTATACTCTGCATAGAGAAAGTCTACCTGAAGAGGTCAACAAAACCCATGTACTACTTGAACAGGACTCATTTAAGAATCCCAAATTTCAAACTTGGAAATATTTAGCAAATTCAAAGCAAAGTACCAAGAATATATTTTTTCCTTAAAATAGTTTAACCCTATTTAAGGTTCTCTGACCTTTGGAACTTTTGATCAATCCTCTAATTCATCTCTTCCCTTACTGCCAAGGAGATAAGTCACTATATCCTTGATGTTTCCAGAGCATTGTACTAAGTAACTTTATGTATTCCTATGCACCCGAGTCATGATCTTTTTATCTCCTATATTCTAGAATATTGCTTGGCACATAGTGGCTGCCTGGATGTATGTGATGTCTGTATGCATTTTGTATATATGTGTAAATAAGCATATTGCATATGTGTATATTTGTTAAATAAATGACTATATTTCTAAGTCTAATACTACTAACTAAAGCAACCATTAATAATAATAAATGATAGTTTTAATTATGGTGACATTTTCATTTTTAGAAAAATAATATGTTACCTAGACAAAAAGGAAATACATGACTTCTCACCAATGTTAAATTCACAAAAATTACCAACTTTCCAGTTTTCTTCCTTCAAAAATGTTTTTTGGAAGTATTTACTTTTGTTCTTTGCTTTTTACAGTATATATAATGGGTATTAGATGATAAACATTCCTTTTAACCTATGTAATAAAGGGAAGGGGAGGAAAAGAAGAAAGATAGCAATTACGTAAAATGAAGAGGCTACTGTTGATTATAAGACTCCATGAATACCTGGTGGGGAGGGGAGGGGGAGGGTTGAGGGAAGATGGGAACACAAGGGACTGAGATGATGGTGCACTGGTGAGATGGTGATGGGGAATACATGGGGATTACAATTAATGGCAAGTATATGTAAATTTTAAGATATTTTAATAAAAAAAAATAAGACTCCATGAATATAAAAGATAGTTCTTGAATGAAAATGAAAATGGGATTACTAAATGTAATCTTCATAACATAAACAGCATTTAACCAAGTAGCACATGTTCATCAAGAAATGTCATTTAAGATAATTTTTACATTTTAATTTTATAACTTATTAAAGGTAATAGGCCATAGATTATTTTTCAAATTACATTTGAAATTTTTCATTATTCAAATATTTATCACAAACTTATAGGTACCAGTACTTACATAAATTTCATTTTTACTACTCCTTAAATTCTTGCACTCAATATTTCATTTATATGTAGTAAGACTTGAAGCCAATAAACATGATACAAACTACTGGTATTTATTCTACCAGTGGACTCTTAAAGTGAGACCTTAAGACCTATAAACCTCTTAAACTCGTTTTCTTAAAACTCATTTATCTACTTAACATTTACCACAAAAAAATTGACCCTTTGGTTGTGCTTTATGGTGCTCATCAGATTTTATAAGACTCTAAGAAGAAATACCAATTGGTTCACATGTGTGTTTTGGCTGCCTCACCTTCATTATCTCCAAAGTATATACTCTGTTATGATTGGGCCATCATGCCAAATGAAATTCTAATTAATTAGCTATTCTATTTAATTATACGTTATGTTTCAAATTTGTTCAATCAGCAAGTTGGGATGACACTTAACTTCACTAAAAAAGTCTACTGAAAGAAACTACACACCACAGACATACACGTATGTGTTCATGTAATCAGGAGTGACCTCTAAATTGTACTAGAATAAATTATTTGCTTCTCCAACAGTGACCTTTCTCAAAGGATCATGAGCAATTTTTTTTTTTTGTCTTTAGTGCAATGAGCATGAAGAAGGAAAGAGAAGGATTATGACTTAGCTAACGATACACAAAAATAAGTAAGAGTTTATCTGTCTGGCATTACACTGGACTTAGGGAACAGCAAATATTCTGGAGAAAAGGATGGAGTAGTCCTTTCATGAAGTGACTTGGGAGAGACACAATTAAGTTGTACCCTTTAAGACCTTGTTTAAATAAAAAAAAGAAGAAGAAGTAGAAGAAAGAAAGAATTTTCACTAATCCGGGTGAGAGGAATAAAAAAAAGGGGAGCGGATTTTCTAAGAGAAGGGACTTGTCACAAGTTGGGCACTGCTTTTGAAGGAGTTAGTGATGGAAGGGGAAGTCCCTTATTGCCAAGAAACTTGCTACCAGGTGACAGGGCGCACTCACCAGTGAACACGTTCTGGAAACCATCTGCAGCCGCCTGAGCCCCAGCAGCCGCTTTGGCCGCCAGGGCCTGGGGCGCCCCATCGCAACTGCCCGAGGCTGGTCCGTGCACCTGGTGAGCAGAGTCTCCTGCCCGGGTACTTCGGGCGCCCAGTTCCCCTGTCCAGTCTGCAGAGCGGCTGAGGCAGCCAGTCAGGAGGCCACCATCGGCTCTGTGTTTTTTCGCTGGGGCGGCCGCAGAGGCGAGGGAAGGTCTAGATCCCCGACTCAGGGCAGACTCCAGCCGCCTCTTGATCCTGGGGCTTTGGCTGGGGGACTGAGACGGGGAATGATTAGGAGAGCTGAGCTGTCGGGTGGTGGTCTTGATGTAGCAAGGGGTAATGATCGGGTAAGGTTTGAAGCAGCGCAAGCCGGGAACAGGGCTGCCGGGCAGGGAGGCAGCTGCGGGTGCGCGGGGCTCCTCCGCTCCTGACAGCTCCTCCGATCCTCCCCCCAATCTCTCAGGAGCCTCTCCCAACTCTAGGCCCCACTCCTCCCCGGGAGAGCCTCGGGGGGCATCTTCAAAAGCTTCCTCCTCGCCATCCTCGTCCGTGTCCCCAGCATCTCGCGCGGAGTCTCCGACCACATTCTCTCCAGGTCCACACTCGGGAAACTGGAAGGCGGTGGGCGAGACCGAGCCTGGCGCCGAGGGCTGGGCACCCTTTAAGTCGGGCACGTCCGAGGAGAGGAGGCTGCTGGGGAGCGGCGGCTGCTTGGGCACAGAGGATTCGATGTCCTGACTCTCAGGCAAGTCGGAGAGCACGGACAGCGCCGGCTCTGCTCCGGGACTGCCGACCGCCTCCCCAGCAACGCCTCTGGGCCCCAGCAGGAATCGGTCCAGGCCGAGAAAGGCCTCGGGCTGCGGCGAGGCAACCGTTGGGGGCGCTGCAATCTCCTCAGCGCCCTGGAGCAGCAGCAGCTGCTGCTGCTGCTGCATCCGAATCGCCTGCTGGATGTCTGAAAGCAAATCCTCCTGCTCTGTAGCAGAGTGAAAGCTGTAGATGTCCGTGTCCGAGCCCGAACTGGTCCTTTGTCCATTCTGCGCCCCTGCGGTAGTTTCCAAATCCTCCGCGACCGCCCGGCTCCCGACCCCAGCAACGGTCCGTCCGAGGCCACCTGGACCGGTCACGTCAAAGGGGTCTGCACACTCAATATCCGATAGGCCGGTCTCGTCCGCGGAAAGGCTGAGGTCTGGGGTTTTGGTGACCACAGAGTGAGCGCTGTCCAGCTCCCCAGTCTGGAGGGCCTGGTGATCCAGCACATCCTCGCGGGAGCCGCCGGCGCCTTTCCCCTTGGACTGGTTCTTCCTGATCCGCAGGTTGGAAAACACTGAGGCTCTGGAGTCTGACTTGCTCTTCTTCTTGCCCGGCTCTCCGCCGCCGCCCCCTCCCCCTTTGCAGTGCTTTCCCAGCGCCTTCTTACCCCCGGCCCCCTTCTTTGTGGCTTCCACATCTCTGGGCCCAACAGAATCCTCAGCGCCGCCGCTTTCCAGCGAGGCATCACCTGAGCTCCTTTTCAGCTTCCCGTCCTGGTTCCCCATGTTGCAAACCCGCTGCTGCGCCGCCGCGCCTGGGGCACTCAGGCCATCCTGGCCCTCAGCTGTGCCCGGCCCAGGCCAGGGGAGTCTCCCAGGCCACTCGGGCGGCCGGGCAAACGGCTGGGAGGGGAGGTCGATGGGCCTCTAGCTGGCCCCACTCTCATCTGTCACGGCTTTGCATAATACGCTGCGACTCCCGCAGCGGCTGCGGCTGCGGCGGGGGTGCTGGCAGGGCGCGAACATGCTCAGTGCGGCGCTCGGCGCCGGCCAATGGCTGCACGGGACGCAGCCCCGGCCTGGCTCTGAGCCAGCCATTGCAGCTCGCTCCACCCGAATTGAAGCCCCCAGCGATAGATGTTTCTTGTGTCTAGAGGACTTGAATCTCCACGTCGCGAATCGACTTGTCCCAGGCGGAAAAGCTGGTCAACTGAAAGATGTGCACCGAACCTCAAAGCCTCAGAATCTGCCAGCAGAAAAATTAAACAGAAAAGAAAAAAATTAACGGGGAAAAATAGAAGCCAGAATCTAATTTAGAAGTCACATACACTTCCTCCCTTCCCCACCAACCCGCCAGCAGAAGCCTGACACCAGTGAATATTTGAATGTAGAATGAATGGATCATTTTCTTTAATAGACAATCATCTTGAATCCTGTTAATGTGCTTGAGCATATGTTTTAGGAAAGGTTACTTACGACTCATAGTCTGGCTTTTGTTCCATGCCGATTTTGCATCTTCATAACAACTGTCATTTCAAAGTTCACTTTTCAAACTTTTTTTGACAAAATAGTGAAGTGGGGGGAATCAGAAAATGCAAAATAACTATAATTGATTAAAATGCTAATGTCCAAAATTCTGTGTGTTTACCACATAAATCAAACAACATTTGTATTCAGAACGGGTGCATATACTATCACTGCCAGGAGATCGAACTCATCAATATTAAACATGCCCTATTGTTGGGGCCTATAAAAAGGAAAGAGACAAAAAGGAAACTCTCTTGGCACAAACACATGAAATCAAGTGTTATGCTCTAAAACACCACTTTCCCAAGCAAATCCCGCAAGACAAACTTTATTCTTTCTTTCATTATGAAAGTTTGCAACAGCTTTTTAACTTATTGACATCAATATTAACATTTTTCCTCCTAAATCTTGTTGCTGATATAATTAGGATATTTAGTTACCTACATTTAAAATGCATTTGTATCGAAAGAATCTCCAAGCAGTAAACTTAAGTGAGATCAAAATGGCATTAGTTAATGATGTTACAATAAATATGAGCCCAATAAAAGATAGCTCATAGATCAATTTTAAGGACATCACCTAATGGTATCATTAAATTAGACAAGTTGGAAAGGAACAACTGAGGAATTACAACCTTCCCAGAAAGAAAATAAAAGCAATGGAAATTTATAGGAGTTAATTGTATCTGCTACACACAATAAAGTAACATTTGTTAAGATTTTTTTCCTACTCCAATTCTTGTTTTTTAAAATATCACACTAGTGAAGTGCATTTTGATCCACAAAGTGATTCCTGAAATTTCCCCAGACTTTTTCCCTGTAAGAGATTATCCTTCCATTTTAATACACAAACCCTGAAAATTTTCAATTGAATTTTTCAGAAAAAAGGAGTTGCTCTGGTTTGGGATCAGTGTCAGATCAAGAGGGATATTGTGAAGGTACTGACTTTTGCTTTTGTTGAAGACTATAGAATAAGGCATCATTTAGATGGTTAGTGCTGTGGGCCTAAGAAAATAGAGTCTGAAGTTAGACCCTATGGAGCAATTGTTGGCAAGCAGACTTTGAGGATAATGTTAAGATAAATTCAAGGAGGATATACTATGAGGGCTAACAAGGTTGGAAACAAAGTTGGCTGTTTTTATATTGCAGTCATGATGCTGTTAAAGAGGCAGTTCCCTGGGAAAGGAATGCTCAGTTCTTGAAGACATGTACAGACATGACACGTGACAAAAATTCTGTTCTGCGCTTCTGTTTTCTTATGATCAATGAAATGAAGTTTAAAAACTTCTTTGTTTAATAATAAACTTGTTCAGAATAAGGTTTGAATGCTATTTATTAGCAATGTCTGAAAATGACTGTTAGTTCAGACTTTTATTTAAATTGAAGGTAAAGGCTGATTTTTGCCTTTTATGGGGAGGTTTTATTAGGCTCGTCATGACTCTTAGAGGCCACCTCTGCTCTCACCCTCAGATTCCCATGAGAACTTGATCAGAAAATTCCTCAAGGAAAGAGAGAACCTAAGGTACAGAATGGTTCCCCTGTGATGTTTCTGGAAACATATACTTGGTTTAGAAAGCTAGCCTGTGAAACAATGTCTCGCCAACTTAATTATAATAAAAATAAAGCTGATCTAATTTCTTGAAAAAATACATCAATAATAATGCTACAAGTACTTAAATTAGACTTTGTTGTCAACTACTTTAAAAATACAAATAGCTGCCTTCCATGTTAGTATTCTTAAAGTAAGGTCAAAAGAAGGAAAATCTACTACATTTTATATGATACTGTTAGGGGGAAAGGTAATCCATTTTATATTAGGGTTGCCCTGTAACAATACAATTTAAATCCAGCAAATAATTGTTCCTTTGCATACTGTTAACCAACATTTTTAACTTCTCTCCCTAACTCTTTTTATAAAAAAAAAATCACATGCATATATACGATGTGAAAGCACTATGTAACAATAACTACTAAACTTATTGCAGCAATAATTACTAGACTTATGTTCTTAAGAATAAACTTATGTTCTTAAAAATAAATGACAACTTAAGGGCAGGCAGCCAGTTTGTCCTTAGGTGGCCCTTTGAGTAAATGGGGAAATCAACTTTAATAACTTTGCCAGGGTAATATTCCAGTCTCTGAAAGATTCCGGAGTACTTGAAAAGCTTTTGTTTCACCTCTTTTACAAGACTGCTCTCTTCCAGAATCTAGGCTCCTCAGAGGATGCAATTTGCCAGAGGCTGTTTGAAATTTCTGCTTCTTTGAGGACTTAATTTTTGTATTCTTAAACAAGACATCTTTGATTTTGACCTTGAGTTTTCTTACTTTTTCTTCTGTGATATATTCTAAAAATTCCAGAAGTAAAAGAAAAAGAGAGAGGAAGAGTATATGGGGGAGGCAGAGCAGGAAGGAGAGGGATAAGAATGCTGCTTTCTTTCACATCTTTTGAATGTGAAACAATAGATGACAGTTGTATAGCAGGTCACAGTTGGCAAAGCTCTATCATATGCAAAGGCTTATTTGAAACACACTATAGATTTCAAGTGTATGTAGTACACCCAGCTCAATGTAATCAGTGAATAAGCTGAGGTTAAGATATTTGTCCAAGGCCACATAGCAAATGCAATACTTGAACCTATAAAAGCAGATCCTAAATTCTACATAACAAACAACACAATATAGTTTACTCTTTCAGGGACCAGTTTAAAAGTTGCCACTGTCCTGATAAACTTATGTTCCTCATTCTCGCCCTGTTCATCCTTATTCTGCTCTTGTTTTGTTGTGTTGTGTTTCCTTGAATACAAAATCAGAAAGCCAGGCAAAACTGGCTGAAACCAAGGTGGACATAGAGATAAGAAATGCATTAAGACACAACTGTCTTCAGATACCCTTTAATAAGGTCAAAACTAAGCCCATACTTTGGCCCAGCAGGAAGATTGTGGAGGATTGAATAGATAACACAATTGATAAGGTTCTCTTGGCAACAAGGCCATAAGACCAACCACAATGATCAGAAAAACCAGCTAAGATCCAGGAATGCAGACATCATGAGTCAGTACCTGAGACCAGACATACCAGCTGATAACTGATGCAAACTGGTACCCCAAAATCAAAAGCCTGCAAAGACAAGAGAATAAGAGATCCTCAAATCTTCCTCCATGCAGACCTCTTGTCTCGCCCCCCTGCTCCCTTACAGAGTATTTCAATAAATCCTCCTTTTCTGTTTTCTATCCTGTCTCTGGCAATTTCTTTTACCCCCGTGCCTCCAGTCTCACCCCAATATTTACCCAACTGCATTTTGGTTGCCCATACGGGGAGAAATTGAGCACTGGAACCCCTTATTTCCTCACTCTGTTTCTCATTCTCTGATGGACCTTGGAATAAATGAAGGTTGGGATATACCCCAATGAATACTGAAAGTTTTCAAAGAGTTCAAAGATTACTATGGTCCAGCCAGGTAAACAACAGCCTTTTCTCCTCCCCCCACCCACCTTTTAATTAATTAATTTATTTACAATGCTTTCTTTTCTCAGGTGTAGTTCCCATAGAATTTCCAACACCAGTTCACCCGTGCACCATCATCGTAGTCCCTGGTGCTCTTCTTGCCCTCGTTTTCATCCCTCTTCCACCTCAACCGAATGTCTCTGGTTTACAGTTGTCTGTTTATTTGGGGGGCTTTTTTTGTTATTTTTTTTCTCTTGATCCCCTATATTCCTCCTATCAGTGAAACCATACAGTACTTTTCTTTTTCCTTCTGGCTTATTTCAGTGAGCATCCCTTCTATCTCCAGCCATGTTGCTATGAATGGTATTAGTTTATCTTTTTTGATTTCTGGATAGTATTCCATTGTGTATATATACCACATCTTCTTGATCCAGTCATCTATTTTTGGGTATTTGGGTTGTTTCCATATCTTACCTATTGTAAATAGAAGATGTATCCCATTTATACCATTTTTGAGGTTTTTAATAGTGAATGTATTTTGACTCTTAACAAATGCTTTCTCAGCATCTATTTATAGACCACATGGCTTTTATCTTTCCTTTTTATTGATGTAGTGAATGATGTTGATTGATTTTTCTTATGCTGAGTGAGTCTGTGTCTCTGGTATAGATCCCACTTGTTTATGGTGTATAACCCTTTTAATACATTATTGAATTTGGTTTACTGTGATCTTGTTAAAAAAAAATTTATATCTATGTTCACTAAGGCAGTTGGTCTGTAGTGGGTTTTTTTGTATGTGTTGTCTTGGCTTTTGGTATTAATGTTGACCTCATAAAATTTGCTTGGAAGTATTCCCTGTTTCTCAATTTTTGAAAGAGATTGAGAAGGATAGGTATTAACTAGTCTTTGAAGACACTTATGATGCCATCAATTCCTGGATTTTTGGGTTTTTGGAAGCGTTTTAATTATTCTATTTTTTATATGTTACTGTGTTTTCTATTTCTCCCTTATTCATTATCAGATGGTTGTATAATTTAAGAACTTTCTGACTTCTAAAATTATGTATTTAGCCAAGCAATGGTATAGAAAAGGCCAACAGAGATTAATAGAATCACCTCTGGTACACTTTCAAACTTATCAGGTTATTACAAGGGTTTAATTAGATGTGTGCAAATGCTCTAGCACATATTCACTGCTCAATAAATCATGGCTTTCTGTGATTTCCTTCCCACATAGCTATTAGAAGAAAATAAGAGTCAGTTATATATAATCCAAATATTTACAGACCTCTTACTAGAAGTATCCTAGAAAGTCAGGAAGGCTGAACCGTTGATTCATCAAGACTGACAAAACCTGCCAGACATGGGAAGTTGGATATTCTCAAATTTTGTTGCTAGGTGTCCTGAAATGTCATCATCTTCTCAACAAAGACCCTCTACTCATGCCACCCTTACATTGTTACAGGGCAGGGAGAGGAGCACCCAGAACCCCCAAGCCTGCCCTCTCTGAATGGGTTCTGCCATCCGCCGCATTAAGACAAACATACAAAACCT
>JAGFMF010011770.1:1534253-1558459 GCA_019455555.1 Galemys pyrenaicus
GGTGCACTGGTGAGATGGTGATGGGGAATACATGGGGATTACAATTAATGGCAAGTATATGTAAATTTTAAAATATTTTAATAAAAAAAAGGAAAAAATAAAAAAAAACAAAGTGGGTCCAAGATAAATCTTTACAAAGTCATGCTGGGACTATTCCAAAAATGACTTGTCTCACTATTCAAATTAAGTAAGGAAGGGACAGAAATGGCAAGGAAAGTGTTATGAATTTGTTTTTCACTCTTTTTCATTGATCTGAAAGAGATATTTATCATAGGAAGGTAAAGAATAGGAAGAGTTTTGTTTTGCCCTAACCCCCAAAGCAAGTATCAGTAATGATTAATCACTTCATAGATGTATAAATAGCCTTATTTAGGGAAAATGCAGTTGCAAGGAACAAAAATCTATGTAAGGCAAAGGTAAAGGGGTTTTCATCGTAGATACAAAAAGCATGTGTATGGACTTCCAAGACAGGAAACAAAGACCCCTGGACCTTATAGAATAACATAAAAGTCATCACACAGCTGTTTTCTCTGTTTCCCTGGATTGTCTCTTGCCTCTAATTCTCTCTGTGTACCTGCGGTCTCCTGGTTTTCTCTGCTTACTTAATGGGAAGAAGAGCTAAAAAGACACTTCTCCAAAATAGAAAAAACAAAAGACCAACAAACAGGTAAATGAAAAGATGTTCAACATCACTTATAGTCATGGAAATGCAAATCAAAACCCCGGTGAGATACCACCTTATGCCAGTGAGAATAGCATTTATTAAAAAAACCACTAACAAAAAATATTGGTGAGGATGTAGAGAAAAAGGAACACTCCTACACTGCTGGTGGGAATGCAAACTGGTCAAACCACTATGGAAATCTGTGTGGAGGTTAAAATAAAGCTCTATTAAAAATTGAGCTACCATTTGACCTAGCAATTCCACTCCTAGGAATCTACTGAAAGGACATAAAACATTAATTCAAAAGGATACCTGCACCCCTATGTTTATTGCAGCACTAGTGACAATAGGTAAGGTATGGAAACAACCCGAATGCCCAAAAATAGATGACAGGATCAAGAAGATGCGGTATATACACATAATGGAATACTATTCAGCAATCAAAAAGATAAACTCGTGCCATGGTCACAGCAACATGGTTGGAGATAGAAGAGATTATGCTCAGCAAAATAAGCCAGAAGGAAGAAGAAAAATGTCATATCATTTCACTTATAGAAGGAATATAGGGGAACCATATGAGGGATAAGGAAAAAAACAATAATAAATGAAAACAAAATTAACAGGCAACTATAAAGCAGAGACATTCTGCAAGGGAAGAAGAAGTAAAGGAATCAAAATAAAGGAGAGAACAACGTGTGAGACTATGGTGACAGTTCATGGGTGAGAATTTTACAGATAATATACTTGAAAGGAGAAAGCATACAAGCATGCATTGTACACAAATGAACAATGGTGTACAATACACATACACACACATGTATACACATTTATATTTAAAGAAAAAAATAGTATGTATAGGACCTAAAATGACTACAATATCTTATAGTCTAGTACTGAGCAATATTTGGTTCATTCTATCAATGTCAACTGTCCACCCAATCCAACCAACTGAGACCAGAGGGAAAGTGTCATAAAATCTGTCATGGTTTCATAGGTCCACTATGCTATGCAGCATGAAGACCCCCATAGTTGTCCAGGTTTTTATCCTGGAGATAAACTAAATTAAAGTTGGATTATTCAACAGGGCCCAATGTGATGATAGGGATCCTTTGTGAATAAAAGAGGGAGATGGAAGAGTAACAGTTACAGAAAGATATGTGAAGACAGAAGCAATGGTCAAAGTAATTTGAGGAAGATGTCATTGAGCCCAAGAATGCAAGAAGCCTCTGGAAGCTGGAAAAAGCAAAGAAATGAATTCTCTCCTAAAGTTTCCAGGAGGAACACAGCCCTGCAACACATCCATTTTATGCCTTTTCCTTCAAGAACTGAAAGATAATACACTGGTGTTGTTTTAGACCATTGATTAAGGGATTGTTTGTTGTAACAGCATTAGGAAATGCTGTGTTTTTTAAAACAGGAATTGTCATGTTGCATAAATTTTCACCACGACTTAAAAACTGAAACTGTTAGCAACACTAAAGAATCAGAACTACAACTAGTTTACTTAACAATTAACTTAGAGAATAAGCTTTCTTAAAGATAGCTCCCAATTCTTTATTAAAGATTTAGTTTACTTTAGTCTACATTAGATTTGTGGTACTTTCTCCCTACATGATTAGCACTCAGCTTGAGTATAACACATTCCAAAATCCACTTGCTAGATTGACTTGAATGTAACGTCAAAAATTATTTACTAACTGTACCCCATGCTACACCCAACCTCGTATTCTAGCATCGTTTATTTCTTAATGAAGTCAGAGTAATTTATTTTCAATTTTTTGATTCCCAAACATTTCTTCAGTCTACCTTTTTCCTGCCACAGTCATGATCAAGCTCAAAAACCTCAGCTTCTCTTTCTGGGATCATTGTCACAGCTTCCTCACTACTCTACCTCAAGGCACATAAACCTCAGTGTGCTATATATAGACCACAAAAAAAAATTTCCTACATAAAAATCAAAACACTTAACATTCCCTATACAAACATATCCATTACTGTACATCACTTGCTTTTACTTATGGCCCTATATGATCTAGTACCTAACTTTTCATGGTATAAGTTGTAACTGTGACTGCTTCCCTAGAATCTCAGAATAGCATCCAATTTCCATTTTGAAATCCGTGAAAATTTGGAAGTTATATGGAAGCTGACACCATATCTAGTGTCTGGAGTAGAATAAGTGGCCAAATACAGAAGTACTGTTTTAAGAATGTGTGCATGACCTAGCACAGAATAGAGATTTAGGGCAGGAATTGATTGCAAAAGACTCTGGACAATGTGGTAGATGACAACAGGCCTGGAAAGCTAGTGATCAATTTAATACCATGAGGGAAGACAGTTAAGGGCTAAGCTGGCCTCGATGGGTCTAACGTGGTTCCTAAAATAAAATCATGAATGTCTATATGAAATAATGCCTAAAGACTACATTATCTCGGATATTTTCAAATATGTAAGTAAATAAATTCCACTCACTATTTACATATTTAAATTGCGCTTCATATAAATGGATAATCTGTGTTTGTGGATTTGAAAGACTCAATATCATTAAGATGTTAATTTTTCCTAATGAATGGGTTTTGGAGCAGGCCTCCAGTCCTCAGGCTGGCTCTTTCTCAGTTCTTATCTTTGACAAGGAAAAAATTCAATGTTGAGACCAAAGATACAGAAAAGCAAGAGATTCATTGGTAGGTAGGTAGGAAGAACAGGAAAACTCTCCAAGCAGAGAGGGTCCCCAGTGGGTAGCTGACTGATGGACAAGAGGTAGGACAGGAAAGCTCTCTGAATGGAGAAGGGTCCTAAGTGGGGAGCCACTCAGGTGGCAAGAAGTAGGAGCTTATTTGGGTATAGTGGGGAAGGACTGGGGTCTTGGCCATTGGGTGTCTCTGTGTTGTATGTCTTGCTGATTGACTGTGCCCACGAGGGTCTCCTAGGTCCACTGAGTTTGCCCCCTTATCTGCCTACCATCCAAAATAGCTTTGGTCCATTGCTTTAGTGTTGTCTTATTGCATTGGTGTTCTGAACTCTCCAGTCAGACTGAAAAATGGACCTAGGTCAGGCTGACAAATGGGTTCAACAAGTCCCAAACAAAGCCTCAGCAAGCTATTTTGTGGATACTGACAAACTGATTCTAAAGTTTGTTGAGAAAAGGCAAAATATCCAGAATAGGCAACAAAATACTGAAAAAGAGTAAAGTCAGGGATCTGACACTACAGGGTTACAAGACTTACTATCAACTATAGTAATCAAGACAGTATAGTCTTATTTAAATAGACAGATTAATTCAACAGAAATACTGCCATATAAATATGGGCAATTAATCTTTGACAAAGGAACAAAGGCAAGAAAGGAAAGGAAAAAGTTTCAACAAAAGTTTCTGGAACAATTAGACTTCCATGTGCAAATAAAACAAAATGAGTCTAGACACTGATCTTAAACCTGTCACACAAAAAAGATATTTTTCCAAAAAACAGGGTACTTTTTCACTTTTGTGAACATTGATGTGAGTTTTTCCACACCAACCAAATGGTTAAAATGCAAATTCTGACACCAGTTAGATGTCCCACAATTCAATTCTGATATTGATCGGAGTTTGCACAGAATTCACAGATTAATCCACAGATGGATTAACTGTAAACTTCTATTTTGTGAAATAGTGTTTAAGTGATCAAAAGAGAAGCCACAGATAGGGAGAAAATATTTACAAAACACTTTCATAAAGGACTTTCATCCCAAAATAAAGAGCACTTTCAAAACTCAACAATAAGAAAAGAGAGGGCCCAATTTAAAAATTGGCAAGAGCTCCTGTGTTTATGGCAGCACTATTTACAATAAACAAATTACAGAAACAACTGAAGTATCCAATAACAGAGCAGTGGATTCAGAGCATGTGGTATATGTACATAATATAAGACTACTCAGCCATAAAAAAGATGAAATCTTGCCATTTGCATGCACATGGATGGAACCAGAGGGGATTGTGCTAAGTGAAATAAGTCAGAAGAAGAAAGGCAAATTCTGAATATGCTATCACTCCTGCGGAATATAAACAAACGAAACAAAGATGTGGGCAAGCTTAATCAAAACAAACTGTAAATATGACTTTAGAATTGAGGCTACTAGTGGGGGAGGGGTTAGCGAAGGTGGGGAGCTCCAGTGTTCTTTGGTGGATGATGATGGGTGCTTTGCTGTTGGTTATGGTATGGTAACACTCATGTACAGAGGCATGAACTAATACCCCTAAATCACATACAGTATTGTAAGTCAATGTTACCTTCACTTGAAATATAAACTTCTAAAAGTAAAGTAAAATAAAAATGGGCACAAGACTTGGACACTGCACCAAAATGATGGCACATAAGCCTATGAAAAGATGCTCATCGTTATTTATCATAAGAAAATCACCAATTAAAACAACAGTGAGGGCCTCCCTGCTGGCGCAGTGGGTTAAGCAATGCACTATGAAGCAAACCGCAGCCACTGCAGCACAAGCTCGATCCCTGCCACCAGCCAGGGAGGGAACCCACAAGGCGCAGGCAGACCTCTCCTGCCTCACCTGCTGCTCCCCTCAGCAGTGTTTCAGTCAGTCTGCCTGTTCTGGTCCCTCTGGTGAATCCCCTCACCTCCCTGGACTCTGGCCTGTACCCCAGCTCTTGTATGCATAAATAAATGAATCTTTAAAAAAAATAAAAAAACATTGAGATACTGAAACTGATCACCACAGCAGAAGCTATGGGGCATGACCAGCTTTTTTATGCTGCCTGAACTTTGTGGGTGCTGCTGGCCCCAGTGCATACGGCTTGAGGGCTGGCTGGCACAGGCCACTCTGTAGTGGCAGCAGCAGCGGGCCTTTTCCCTGGGCCTGCCCTTTTACCCCCACGCCATGCAAGTGGCTGGAAGTCCAGAGGAGAGCCTCAGAAAATGTTGCCTGCAGGCCAGCTCCCATCATGAGTTGGATCCTGACCCAATTATTGGTGTGCCACCAGCTCTAGGCCATGTGGACAGGACAGTGCCCTCTTGCACGAGCGGCCTTTGTTTGGGACTACTGGACACTGAAGGCGCTATATGGGGTGAGACTGCCAGCCACTTGTGGCCTTAGAAACTCATTTTACCCAATATCCTTTGTTAAATAAATCACATTGTGGTTACTGCACCCAGAGCCCGAGTGGTCTGGCAATTGAATGCATGGGGGAGAACCCACAGAGAGACCCTTGGCTCTCTCTTTGTTAGTTTTTAATGCCACTGTGCAACCATTCAAATGGTTAAAATACAAAACACTGGTGACACAAAATGTTAGCATGTGAGTGACAGGCACTCTTATTCACTGACTACGGGGAATACAAATGGAAGAAAATTTAGCAATCATTTACAAACCTAATTTATTTGAAAACCTATATTCACACAAAGTCCCAAAAATGTATTTGTACCAACTTTACTTATCATTGTCTTAAAGCGGGAAGCAATCTTCAGTAGGTAAGTGGATAACTAGAATGTGGAACAGTCATACAATAGCATATAATTCAGTGATTTTAAAAAAAGAAGATATAAAAAGATATGGAAGAATCTTAACTGTATATTGCTAGGTAAAAGATGTCGGTATGATAAAGCCAAATATCATTTAGTTTGAACGTATGACTTTCTGGAAAATAGAAATCTGTAGAGATATTAGAATGATCAGTGATTAACAGGTTTGAGAAGAAAGAACAGACAGATGAAGAGATGAATAGGTGAAGTACAGGGATTTTGACAGAGGAGGATTTTTTTTTTAAAGATTTATTTATTTATGCATACAAGCACTGGGTACAGGCCAGAGGTGTGGGGGAGGGGGTGAGAGGATTCACCACAGAGAGCAGGGAGCAGAACAGGCAGATCAACAGAAGTACACTGCTGAGGGGAGCAGCGGGCACAGCAGGAGAGGTCTGCTGTGCCATGTGGGTCCCCTCCTTGGCCGGCGGCAGGGATCGAACTCGTGCTGCCGTGGCTGCAGTCTGCTTCATAGTGTGTTGCTTAACCCACTGCGCCACCAGGGAGGCCCCAGGATTATTTTTTTTTAAATGATAAGTAAATCCAGATATTATCTTGAAAATTATAATCTAATATTATCATAGAATATATTAATGTTCTATGAGCACCTTATTCTATGTATATATTCTATATACACCTTATGAATGTAGTTACTCACAAACTCTGTATTCATTCATTTATTCAGAAATGACTACTGAGTATTCTGCAATGTGTTAGGTATTATTCTAGGACAATCTATTCTGTATGTGAAATTTTTTCTCCATTACTTGTCTAGAATTTTCCTGTTGAACTAACTAAACTTTTAGTATTTATTTTTAATGAGCAAAATGCTGTATGCTATTGGAACTTCAGTTTTACAACTCTCAGAAGAAAGGTTGACTTATTTAGTTTTGTGATTTTATGTTGCAGTCATCTTGAATTGGAACATTTGTGTGACCTTAAATTTCATTGTATTTATAATATGTTCAATTTATTATATTTGTAGGAATGATCTAGCACCAATTAAATTTTGTTTATTAAGACAAAATATTTATAAAAGAAATGGGATGAATTAAATTTGAAAATGCAGCTTGAGGTTTAAATGACAAAGTGTGAAATATGTCCAGACTTAACATTAATAATAAACCCGCAGAAGTGACAGTTAATAAATCTGAAAATAGATCAAGACTATTACAATATTTAATGAAAATTGTGGGGAGGTTTTATATTTATGACTTTAATAAGTTGAACATTTACTTTATAAAATCACGATAAATTTTTTAGAATTTACACAATTGTCTCTAAGGCAAAGCCAAACAACCCCCTCCTAATTAACCCCTCTTTTCCCAGTGTTAGTCAACCCTTCCTTCAAGCTTTCAAACATCTCTATTCATCTAAACAAAATATATGCTTTTTTGCATGTATTTGTTTTCAACCATACACATTGTCCAACAGCTCAGGGAGAATAAATTGTTTATATTTGATTCTGTAGTGTCTGCCATGGTGCTCGGAGTACAGAGTAGGTGCTCGGAGTACAGAGTAGGTGCTCGGAGTACAGAGTAGGTGCTCGGAGTACAGAGTAGGTGCTCCATAAGTGCTGACAAAAATACAAAGTTTCAGGAAGAGGTGATAGAATGTGACAAAAGTCTCAAATTTATATTTATTTACTGTCAATATAGCTAGATCGAAGCAATTTGCCTCACATTATAAGTGTATTCAAGCATGACCCACTTTGGCCAAGTCTTACAGTGGAAAAAAATCACATGACCATTATCTTTGTTTCCAGTTCATTCTTGTATCAGTTAAATTCCACAGGAATTGCTATTGGTCTTTTAACAGTAATTTGTGCATTTCATTCTTTTTTTTTGTTCTTACAATATTTGCTTTTTTTTCTATGTGTAGTCCCCATAGAATTCCCACCACCAATTCACCTGTGCACCATCATCACAGTCCCTTGTGCTCTTCCCATCCCTGCCTTGATCCCAATCCCTCCCTCTTCCCTGCAGAATGTCTCTGATTTGTAGTTGTCTGTTTATTTTTGCTTTGTTTTGTTGTGGGCTTTTGTTGTTGATGTTCTTTTTTTTTTCCCTTGATCCCCTACATTCCTCCTACAAATGAGACCATCCAGTATTTTTCTTTTTCCTCTGACTTATTTCACTGAGCATATTCCCTTCAAGCTCCATCCATAAATGGCTCTCATTTATCTTTTTTGATTGCTGAATAATATTCCATTGTGTATATAAACCACATCTTCATCCAGTCATCTGTTTTTGGGCATTTTGGTTGATTCCAAGTCTTAGATATTATAAATAGTGCTGCCATAAACATAGGGGTGCAGGTATTCTTTTGAATTAATGTATTTGTGTCCTTCAGGTAGATCCCTAGGAGTGGGGCTGCTGGGTCATATGGTAGCTCCATTTTTAGTAGACTGGAGAATCTCCATACAGCATTCTATAGCAGTTGAACCAGTTTGTGCCTCTCGTTCTTGAGGAACATTCATGCTTCTAAATTCTTGGTTGTTTCTGGCTCTTGATTTTAAACATTAATTTTTTCATAATGAAAAGAACTTGAAATAAAGAACTTAAACTAGAACCCTGATTCTGTCATAAGCCAAATGTAACGCAACAGTGTGTAGTTTGTCATTGGTTCACCACTTCTAAATATCACTTTTCTGTTAACAAAAGACTTTACAGCTTTATGAGGTAGTTCTGTGTTTATAATATGTAGTCATGATACATAAATTTTGGAAAAATTATACAGAGGAAAGACATACATGCTATTTGCCCACAATAACCATTTCTCTCCTTTGTTTTGACATTGCATTCTAGATCCTTCCTTATTTAGAGAAGCACTGACCTTACCTGTTACATATACAGAATATCAAATTTTGCCACCTCAGATTTACTGAATTTAGAACTTACATTTTTAACAAGATCCTAGATGATCGTACATGAAAGCTTAATAATCACTGTCTAAATACCCCTGAAAGAGTGATCATGTTTAATTTCTGTTATAATCAATCACCACAAACACGGTGCTTAAAACAACAAAAAAACATACTGTCTTACAGTTCTACAGGTCAAAGTCCAACACTCAAGCTGTGCAGCTGTGTTTTTCTCAGACTATTGATGAAATTTCATTTTCTTACATTTTCTAGTTTCTAGAGGTTACCTTCATTCCATGACTGGTAGCCCCTTCCTGATGCACATTTTTGTCTTCACTTTTCCTTCTTTGACTCTTCTCCAGACTTCCTCTTTCAGTCATAACTTTTGTGATTACCTAGGATCCACCAGAGTAATCTTGGGTACTCTTCCCTTCCCAAGTTCCTTAAACTTTAATCACGTCTACAAAAGTCCCTTTATTGTCATATCAAGTAACATTCACAGATTCTGGGATTAGAAGTAGGTGTCTTTGAGGAGTTAGTCTGTATTCCATAATACTGTGTGACTAAGTTTAGCTCAGTTTCTCAGAAATCTGCTTCAAAACATCGACAAATAAATGACAAGCTCTCACTCACTCACTGATCCAACCATTTGTATCATTAAGTATTCCAAGACTTAAATGCTATCCAAAAGTTCATTGTCCTCACTTTCCTCAAACGGCTCCCTCACACTTTATTCTTATAATTTGCCTACTTAACACTTCTACCTTTACCCTGAACAAATGACTTTCTCCAAATTCATTGAAAAACTGCAATTCACTGGACAGACATATCCTTATCTTCTTGATATTTTCTTTCTTTTAAAAATTTCTTTATTCAGAAAATATATGTAAGTGTCAAACTATGGGCTAAGCACTGTGCTAGCTTGTTAGGTATATCGTCCTGCCCTCAAGAAGTTTACAGTCTAGTCCCAACTATTTGACCCAGCATAAATCAAAAGAGAAATAAGAAGATAAGTAGAGATAAGGGAGAAAGACAAGAAATGGGACAGATGGAGGAGACAGAAGGGGAAATATCAGATAGTGAAAAATGTCACGTTAAGAAAATATAATAGACTAGGGGTGGCCAGGGAAGTTTCTATGAAACGAGGACATTCATGCTGAGACAAAAAACAAGGAATCTGCAATGAGAAGGCTGACAGTCAAATATGGTTGGGGAATATATGAGGTATAATATAACAATGCTTCTATTTGTATGGATACCCACCCTTTTCTGTTCTGTCCTCTGACTTGAGGGAAGACATTAACCTATGTTCTAGATTAGTAGCCATAAAACATGACATATCCCTGGATATATTTGAAGTCTTTCTAGATACTTGAATGGTTTCTGAGTGTGTTATGTTTAAGAAATATTTTCCTGTACCTAAACTTCTGTTCATACCCTTTTCAAAATTTGTATATCTGAGAATATACTTCAGAGTTAAGAGAAAACTCTTTTTCTTTTCCAACTCTTGCAATTGCTTTTTCATCTCTTTACAAAAGAATGCAAACTCACCCAGCCTAAAACATAATGTGTTTCAGGACACAAAAACTACTGACACGTCAAATAAAGGACAATTATAGATATAGATGGTGGTGGTAAGACAAGTTGGATGTGGAAATAACAAAAGAACATCAGCCCATACAAAACAGACATTAAAAGTATTAAATTTTATGTTTCATTGGGCTAAGACATGATCAGACAACTGCTAAAACATAATTCCTGGGTGTCTTTAAGGGTATTTATGGAAGAAATTAGCATTTTAATTGGTAGAATGAGTAAAGAAGTTCACTCTTACCAATGTGGATGAACATCATCCAAATCTTTCGTGGTATAAACAGGACAGAAAAGTAGAGAAAGGACAAATCCACTTTCTTTGAGTTGGGAATATACATCTTCTCCTGCCCTTTAACAGCTGAACTCATGGGTCTCAGACTTCATATGTCTACTGAGACTTATGCCAGTGACTCTTCTGGTTCTTTGGTGTCTGGACTTGGACTGGAACTATACCCAGCTTTCCTGGACCTCCTGTTTGCAGATAATAGATCATGGGACTTAGACTCCATAATTGCAGAACTAAATCCCTCATAATAAATCTCTGTCTATATATTCATATCTACTAGTGGTGTTACCAAGAAATTGACTCTCTGCCTGCTGTGCACAGAAGCTGATAATTATTAAGACACCAGAGACTGAAAAAAGAAAGAACTTTATTGTAAGCTGAGGAAGGAAAACCTCAAATTTGCTTCCTTGAGAATAGGGCTTTTGGCAATATATATGGTGTTGAGGAACAAAAAGTTTAAGAAAGTGGGTAGAGTGCTGAATCATAGTGTAACTTTCACTAGAATCTAGAACTTAGTAACCCTTCCTTCTTAATGTTTTCCACCTAGTTATCAGACAGATATTTTAGTTTCTTTTTTATGACTATTTTTACATCTGGGCAGTGAAAAGTCATCTAGATTACAGTTAACTCATTTCTGAGTCTGTGCTGTTAAACACAACTTATCAACTTATGAAAAATATTTTTTTCCTTGTTTTAAGCGGGTCAAGTATTTTTTCCCATTGTATTACTTTCACAAGCTGCCCTTGCTGGTCTTGAAAAACAAACAGAAGCAAGAAAAGACCACTATTGACCACTTTCATCCTTCATCCCCTTAAATTAGTATATTCCTGGGGCCTCCCTGGTGGCGCAAGAGGTTAAGTCGCAGCACTAAAAGCAATCCGCAGCCACTGCAGCACCAGTCTGAGGCCAGACCAGGACCAGTGGGCTAACCCACATGATGCAGCAGACCTCTCCTGCAGGGTCAGCTGCTCCCCTAAACACTGTACCTCAGTAAATCTACATATTCTGCTCCCCACTCTGTCTCTGGTGAATCCTCGCGCCACCACCCCCAACCTGCACCTCTGGCCTACACCTCAGCTCTTGTATGCATAAATAAAGAAATCTTTTTTTAAAAATTGGTATATTCCTCAAACAGGAAAGGAATGATGGCTATTCTGGCTACTTTCTACTGAACCATGCATAGACTGAGGCTTGAGGAATGGAATTGTTTACCTTTAATTATAGATATATATAGGTTTAACACATATATTTTGGGAATAGAAGGTATGGATTTAAACCATTTATATGAAATAAGTCATGACAACATTAAATGTCTTAAATAATAGTCAGATAGTTAGCTCTAGGCTTATGAGAAATATTAATAGTCACGGTTTGGCCCTAAGAATGGCAGAGCTTTAAGAGTGTGGAAGGCTCAGTAACAAATATTTTCATTATAAAACCTAGGAAAATTGACTCATAATTTCTGGATTATCTTGATTTTTTTTTTGAAGAATTGTTTTTAGTTTAGTCAGAGATCTGCAGGAATGCTTAGAATGTGAAAGGTCCTCAGTAAACTTTTTTTGGTTAATCAGGTCCATAAAGATCATGTCCAGTTTGATTCCCAAAGATTGGGTTTGTAGAGTGCTGACTACAGGTAAGCACTATTTTTACTCAGGAGATATGAATGTAAGGCTTGATATTTTCAAACTTAACAGAGAATGTATAACAAATAGAATAGAACCCTAGAGGTGCTTCCTAGTGAGGCTTCAGGTAGATACTAGTTCTTCCACATTAGAAGCAACTTTTACAGTTTTGGTTTGGTTTTTTTGTTTGTTTTTTTTTTTAGTAATATGATAATTTTGCATTAAGAATAGCCTGGAAGTGGGGTCTCACACACATTTCATAACAGCACAACTGGAGCTTGCTCTAGAGGGCAACTGGTAAAGTGTTAGATGAGTCTCTTGGAAGATTTTTGTTTTCTTACAATTCTGCCTTTGATAATTTGAAGTGTCACATTTTATAAATTGAGTGACTTAATGTTTTTATAGTTCAATTAAATAATTGTTTCCAATTTGCGGCAGCAATCCTGAAGGTGATACAGAATTTAAGTTACATTTTGCAAGCAATAATGAGGCAATTCTATGGAAATAAACCTAAGTCCAGTTGGGAGTCCTGAGGGAAACCAGTTACAATTCTTAGATGTTGGGGCCTGAAGCATTTTGTGAAGCAGTGAGGAAAGACTTTGGTTTCCCAATTTGCAATCTGATGTAATCACTTATTAGAGAAAACAGCAACTATCATGTTTAGGTACAGCCGTTGTGGTAAACTTTCTGAAGTTGCTATTAAGTCCCTGATTTCCAGCTTGTGTAGTTTCAGAAAAGCCAGTGTTTGTTTTCAATCCAAGCCAAAAAGATAGGGAAGAAAACTAGAAATGTTAATTTGGAAAATCACAGTCAAATAATAGAAAATATTAGGATATATTCCAGTTCACAAATAAAAGGTTGAAACTTTTTAAAAATTTTAGGACGACTAGAAATTGATGTCCATAAAAAATCTATTACTGAACATATTTTTCTTTCCATCTTTATTGCAATTCTACCAAATAATAACATTAAAATCAATTCATTTGTAAATTAAGTCTGGCTCCAATAAATGTGGGGTTTTTTTGTTGTTGTTTTGCTTCATTTTATATAAGCATTTTAAGATCTAAATATAACCATATAAACTTTTAAAAAAAAAAAATTTATTTATGGCGCCTCCCTGGTGGTGCAGCGGGTTACGCAACGCACTATGAACCAAACCTCAACCACTGCAGCATGAGTTCGATCCCTGCTGCCGGCCAGGGAGGGGACCCACATGGCATAGCAGGGATTCTCCTGCCTCGCCCAATGCTGCCTTTGGCAGTATGTTTCAGTCAGTCTACCTATTCTGCTCCCTGCTCTGTCTGGTGAACCCTCTCACCTCCCGTGACTCCAGCCTGTACCCCAGCTCTTGTATGCATAAATAAATAAATATTAAAAAAAATTTATTTATGCACACAAGAATTGGGGTACAGGCCAGAAGATGCACCAGAGACAGACTGCGGTCTGCTTCATAGTGTGTTGCTTAATCCACTGAGCCACCAGGGAGGGCCCCATATAAACTTTTAAAACCTGCTGGAACCCTTCATAAGGAATCTCAGATTGGTCTCTCGAAGGCCTCTAAGGCTCAGAATTATGTTTAGTCCCTGCCATGAAGCTCTGCTACTGATACCTGCATCTTTGGGTAAGTTCCTCTTTTTTCAATATACTCCAACAGTCCTAGAGTTTTCAGTTCTGCCAAGAGGTGAATTTCCTTACACTTTTGATAGACGCTCTGAAATCCTCTAAGCAAGGTATTCAGTTAGGTTTCTATTTTTTGAATCATTCTAGTTCTTGAAAGTGATTGATCTCAAATATGGCACTTTATTTCAAGGTTTCTGTAGTGCAACCATTTTTCCAATCATTTATTGTGGAAAAAAAATTCTTAGCCTTGTACAAGCAAACACATTGCCATGAGAAATAAGAATACTTATTAAAAATGTTTTATATTTTGAGGGAAGCAAAGAGAAAAAAAGCAAACATTTTAGTTCTGCTCACAAAAAGGTATAACTTAGCTTTGCTATAACTCATAATCAGCTTAAGAAAAAGGAAAGATAAATCTGGATAAAGCAAAATATTAAACAAAAGGCAATTTTACATCATACAGCCCTTTCAAGATGATACAGCCTCATGTAGGATTCAAATAATTGTTAGCAATTTTTATGAATGCAGTTATTTTTTCAAAATCTCTAATTTATTATCTTCAGTTCATGGTAAACCTGTATTTCTAGAATATTTGTAAGAGTCATTTTCTTGTGTATTTTTTCTGAATACAAAACATTAGAATAAGCAATGTTTCTGTAAATAATAAAATATTAAATAATGACTATAATTAAAGCTTTTAAAGGCAAGGAAATGTTCAGTTTTGTGACAATATTTTAGAATAAACAGAAGTGACAAGAAAACTCATAACAGAAGAGTCATAAATTTAGAGATGTTTATATGTATATAATTATATATGTGTAGATATATAGGGATATTTATATATATTTGGCATATATATTTATATATAGTAAATATTAATCTAAGACAAACTGGCTACCTCTCCCTTTCTTGTCTATATCTCCCTCTAACTTTGCTTTTCACTCTTTTTCTTTCTTTTTTTTTTTTATGCATACATACAAGAGCTGGGGTACAGGCAAGAGTTATGGATGGTGAGAGGGTTCACCAGAGACAGAGCGGGGAGCAGAACAGGCAGATGGACTGAAACACGCTGCTGAGGGGAGCAGCGGGTGAGGCAGGAGAGGTCTGCTGCGTGCGCCATGTGGGTCCCCTCCCTGGCCAGGGATAGAACTCGCGCTGCTGTGCCACGGATGCTTCACGGTGTGGCACTCAACCCGCTGCGCCACCAGGGAGGCCCTTCACTCTCTTTTTCTATCCTCAGCCTCCTCTCTCTGTCTGCTCCTGTTCCTTTCTGCCTCTCTGTTTCTGTCCCATTGTACTTTGTCCCCCCTCTGTCTCTCACTCTGAACCCCGAGTCAGAGGCACGCTCAGCTCTCCTGAACAGATCAGACAGTCTCCAGCAACATCCCGCTGAGATCAGGCTGGAGATCAGGGGTCTTCAGGCTGGTGGGGCAGGGTACCAAGAGATGAGGAGATGCTGGGATAGAATTGCTGGAGGAAAGGGTTTTTCCCTAGGTTCTCCCATGCACTAGGTAGGGTGGTAAAAGTCAGTAATTGATGAGCGCTGTTGCGTTTGGCATCCTGTTTGGGGACAGGGCCCTTCCTGGCTCCTGGGTGCTGGATTCGCTGATGCAAATGACTGGAAGGCCCAATCCATGTAGAGGGTGAACAGCGTAGGCCCTGGGAGAAGACCCTTAATTTGGCCATGGAGTATGATCAAAGGTTATAGAGATGGAACCTCCATAAGATCACGTAGGGTTCAGAGATCACACAACAATGAAACTGAAGAGGGCTTGACTGTAGGTGCAGGACAGATCTATGCTCTGGCTATTCTGGCTCAGAGACCTGGTGCCAGCCCCAGGGCTGCTGGTCCAGCTCTGGCCAAGCAGAACCACAGCGTGATATGCCTGAAACAGAGTTCTGCAAGCCCTGGTCTCACCTGCTGAAGTGAACCCACGAGGTTGGTTCACCTCAAATATTAACCATGGGACACTGACATTTTGCAGGCCCAAATCAGCCAACTCTGCTGTGATCTCCAAATTCCTAATAATTATAATCTCATAGACAATAGTCTTTTTGAGAAATTGTAAAGCTGATCTACCATGACTAAGCACCATTCTTAATGATATCGTCTTCCTAAATGCACACTTTGTATAGAAGCATGTTCATAACATGGACTGTTTTATTCATTAATAATACATTCTGGGTGCGGCAGACCTCTCCTGCTGTGCCCTCAGCAGTGTGCTTCCATTGATCTGTCTGTTCTGCTCCCCGCTCTCTGTGGTGAATCCTCTCACCACCCCCCAACCCCTCTGGCCTGTACCCCAGTGCTTGTATGCATAAATAAATAAATCTTTTAAAAAATAATAATGCATCCTGATTGTACTGCATGTAATGATATAAAGCTGATATGATTATACATTAGTCATTGACCCTATTCCACAGTAACCTAAAGTTCAAAGATCCCAAATAACCTTTTTTTCTTTTCCGGCATGTAGAACTGGGCTGTACGCCAGAGGTCCGGGAGTTTACAATACTCACCAGAGACAGAGTGGGGAGCGGAACACACAGATTGACTGAAATAAACTGCAAAGTGGAGCACCTGGTGACAAAGGAGTGGTCTGCTGCTCGGTACACCTACTTGGCTACCTGACCAGGGTTCTACTGACGTTCAGGCCTCAGGGGTGACAGCGCTGAGAATTTACTCCTAGGCCACCTGGGAGTCCCATAGTCATGTATGACCTCCCATATGAAAATGGATCTAAGCATGCTCGATTTGCAGACGCCATGTTTACACCCTCTCTTGTGTAGTTGGGAAGCTCCTAAAGACACTGCCTGTTTGGTTCCTTCTCTGGGAATGCCCAGGCAGGGTTGGGAACATAGGCGCAGACAGGTGAGGGCATGATGGACTGAGGGGCCTGGGCAGAGTGGTGTGGCTACCGGGTCTCCACTAGGGAGCTATCTTCTGCCCATGTCCATGGCGAGAAGGAGGCCAGCACTGAGAAGGGAACGCACACCAAAGGAACAGACCACTTGAGGAAAGTCAAACAAATTTTATTAGCATTTTCACAACAGGCAAGAAATCTTCAAAGATAAAGGGAAAACTAAGCAAAATCAATGAAGAAACAAGATTTTTAAACTCATAGAGAAGGGCGGGTGTGTGGGAGTGGAGGCGAGTTAAGTGAAGGAGGGCTTATGGCTAGGAAGGTGGGGCAAGAGAAGTCTGGGGGCCCTGCAGTGCTGAGTGGCAAACAGCTGGAGGTGCACAGGCAGGACGTGCATGGGCCGGGGGCTGGGTCACTTGAGGGCACCTCTAAGGTGAGCCCCCTCTGCTTGTGCTGCAGGATCCCTGCAGAGCCTGGCAGGGCTGCTGGCAGCTTCAAGCCCACCCTCCCTTTAACCTGCAGGGTTTTGGGCGGGGCTAGCTTCCTCCTGCATTATTGGTTTGAGCTCCAGATCCTCCTGACTAGGGCCTGGCTCGCCCATCGGGGCTACGGTGAGCTCAGCATCATCTGCAATGTCGGGTTCCTCCTGCAGCATTCGTCTTATCTCCGAACCCTCAAAGAATTCTAGAGGATCCTGCTCCTGTCTTGCCTTCCCCAGCACGAGGGGCGCAAATGGCCCACGCTGGGGAATTCCCGAAGCCTGCCGGCCTAGAGCTGCCTGCCGCAGCGGGGCCCCTGTGAACACGGCCTGGCCAGTTTGCCCTGCTGGGGCCTGCCCAAGGCCTGGCTTCCCCAGCAGGACTGGTAGTAGCTCAGCAGCCTGAGGACATCCTGAGGCACTCTGGGCAGTGCCAAGCTGACTCTGTAGGGGGTCAGCGGCCTCCGATTGCACAGGAGCACATACGGCCTCCTGGCTCTTTTTTGGCTGCCCCAGCAAGGCTGCTGGGGTCTCATGACCCTCTACAATAGCACAGGCAGGAGCAGATTCTCCAAGCCCTTCAGGACCGGAGGTGTCAGCTCCTGTTGATCCAGAAACGTGGGAGGGCTCCTTGCCTGTGCGACAGGCTGCCAAGGAGCCTGGCTGTACTCGGTGAGGAGGAGCTGGAGATGCAAGAGGAAAAGCCATCAGCCACACCCCAGACTGCCATTTGCCTTTGCAGACAGACCACATGCTAGAGCCCTGAGTGGAGACCACCCCAGAGGAGATGTCCCCCGGGAGTCTGCTCCCCAAATTCGAAGGCTAGAGGTCTGAGGTCAGAGTGCTGAGGTCCCAGTCCCGCCCATGGGGTCTCCTCCCAGGGGCACTGACCCTACCCCTCCCAGTGGGGCCAGGGCACCAGGCTGGGACACTCACCCTCAGGCAGTTCCTGCGAGGGCTCTGTGTCCTCCAGCGAGGGCCTCCGGATAGATGGCCCAAATTCAAAGTTGGGGATGCGTTTTCCATGCTCTCTCTGGGCCTCTTCACCTTCCGGCACATGGCCCACCTCCTGGGAGAAAGCAGACACACGTGCAGGGTGGCATCCCACTGGGGCAAGAGGGGCCAGCCTTGGCTCTGGGGGTCCACCAGCCAGGCTGGTCCTTGGTGCCACTGTGACCCACCTCTGGGCGGGCCAGACCCTCCTGCCATGAACGCACACACACTCATTGTGACAGCCTCACACTCACTCAGGCATACACAGGGGAAAAGGGTGGGGAAGGGGACATCAGAACCCTGGCTTGCGCATACCTATGCCCTCGACCCCCCTAGTTACCTCAGGGGCAATACCAACTGCTGGGCTGCGAAGACCACACAGCCTTCTGATTCCTTTCAGCAGAGCGCCACAACCATATCGGCGACGTTTCTTGGAGCCAATGCAGGGGCACATGGGCAAACAACAACAAAACATGGTGTCGCCTGGTCCTGAGCCTCCAGGCAAGTGAGTTGGGTCAGTTTAGAACTGGCTGCCTGGTAACCAGGGTTCTGAGTTCTCTGTGGTGTCATGTCAGGGAGATGACGTCACTTCCTGTGGTCCCCTTGCCTGAACTTCCTGCTAAGACCAGAGCCCTCCATGGCTGCCTGGACAACTTCCTGTTGCCCCTCCAGGGCAGGCCCAATCATCACCACTGCAGCAGCACAGCCTCCACAAGCTCTGGGATGAAGCGATGCAGCCAGTGCCCCTGCTGGGGACACAGGGCATGGATGTCAACCTGTCTGGTCCTTCCTACAAGAGAGCAGACCCTAGAGCATCCTCTACCTCCAAGCTCCCAGCTCCCATGGGCCCAGAGGGGCAGTGTACCACCAATTCCTGGGAGGACTTTGGGGTGGGCCACTGCTCTCTGCTGCCCTTGCAGGGTGGGCCCAGTCCCAAGCTCACCTTACTAAGAAGTGTAAACATTAAACATTTTTCTTTCTGTGAAACTTTCCATGAAGTTTTAAATTTTTATTCGGATAACATTTATTTACAATACTGTAGATACAGGGGAATAGAGTCACACCTTTTCAGATGTATGTTACCACACTACACCCACCATTAGTGTTTTTGAATTTTTTGGATCATTGCTTCGGAGTAGACTACTAGATTGTATGGCAGATGTATTATTAATTATTTGAGAAACCCCCATACTGTTGTACATAAGGGCTAGCCCAGTCTATATTCCCATCAGCAGTATAGGAGAGTCCCCTTTCTACACATCCTTGCCACAACTTGTTTTTTCTGGACTTTTGACATAGGCCATCACAAGAGTGAGATGTTATTTCACTGTGTTCTTGATTTGCATTTCTCTGATAAGTGATGACAAACATTTTTTCATGTTTGTTGGCCATCTGTATGTCTTCTTTGGAGAAGTGCCTACTTCCATCTTCTGCGATTTTTTTTAAATTGGGTTATATGAGTTGTTTATAGATCTTAGGTATCAGTCCCTTCACAGCTATGGTATGCAAATATTTTCTCCCATTCAGTAGGGTGTCTTCATTTTAGTTATGGTTTCTTTCTTCTGACTGGTAAATTTGGGTTATTTGAGGTAATTTTTTTAAAGAAAATTTATTTATGCATACAAGAACTGGGGTACAGGCCAATGACATGGGGGGTGAGAAGATTCACCAGAGACAGATTGGGGAACAGAACAGGCAGATCTACTGAAATACACTGCTGAGGGGAGCAGCAGGTGAGGCAGGAAAGGTCTGTTGCACCACGTGGGTCCCCTCCCTTCCCAGGGATTGAACTAGTTTTGCAGTGGCTGCTGGTGTTTCATAGTGCAGTACTTAACACCTTGTGCCACCAAGGAGACTCCATTTGAGGTGATTATTGATATATAAATGCTTTTTTTTGTGTGTCTGTTTAATCTTTTTTAAGATCTTCCTCTTATATGTTGTTTAAGTTCCATTTCCAACATCTTATATGCAACTCTATTGACTTTTGTTTTTGTATACAATATGCAATTTGTGTGACCTATCAGATGGTCTGTTCTCCAACCCATGCTGATGGACAACAGTGGTACAGTCCTCCTCCTCCATGTTATATTATTTAGGTGTTTGTTGTCTCTATATTCATTGATTTATAGACTTCTTTCATGTGCAAATTGGTTTTGATAAGATCTTTTAATTTTTGCTTTTTAGTGAAGGTCCTTATTCTTCCTTCTTGAAGTTAATCTTGCAAGGTAAAGAATTCAAGACTGGAAATCTTCTACTTTACATACTTTAAATATCTTCTGCCACTTCCTTTGTGTTTGTAATGTTCATATTGAAAAGTCTTCTGACAGTCTGATTCCCTTATAGGTTAGTCTTTTTTTGGAGGGTGTTTTTAGTTTTTAGTTTTTGATTTGTTTCCCAGAAGTAGTTTGAAGTCTGGAAGTGTAACTATTTTTTGTCAAAATTACTTTGGTTGTTCAGGGTATATTGTGGATTTCGGTAATATTCTGTTTCTTTGAAGAATGTCATTGAACCTTTGCTAGTAATTGCATTAAAGCTGTATGCTGCTTTGGTTAAGATGACCTTTTTTTTTTTTTTTAAAGATTTATTTATTTATTTATGCATACAAGCACTGGGGTACAGGCCAGAGGTGTGGGGGGATGAGAGGATTCACCACAGAGAGCGGGGAGCAGAACAGGCAGATCAACAGAAGTACACTGCTGAGGGGAGCAGCGGGCACAGCAGGAGAGGTCTGCCACACCATGTGGGTTTCCCCCCTGGCCGGCAGCAGGGATCGAACTCGTGCTGCTGTGACTGCGGTTTGCTTCATAGTGCATTGCTTAACCCACTGCGCCACCAGGGAGGCCCAAGATGACCTTTTTTAATGGTGCTAATTCTTCTAATTTATGGACAGGGAGTATTTTTCCAATTCCTTATGTCTTCTATTTCTATTAACAATGTCTCAAAGTTTTAATTGCACAAATCCTTCACTTCCTTTGTTAAATCTACTACTAAGTACTGAATTATTTTGATGCAGTTGTAAACAGGATTGCTTTCTTGATTTCTTCCTCTTGTAGTTTTTTGGTTGCATAGCAATGCAACTGATTTTTGTAAATTGATTTGTAACTTGCCACTTAAGCATATTGGTTTATTATTTCAATTAGTTTTGAGTGGTATCTTTTGACCTCATATTAACATGGCAATTTTAATTCAATTGGGAAGATAATTTTAAAAGCAAAAGAGTTGTTACTACTTTTCTTCACCCTTTACCCTTACCTAATTCAGCCCTTCTTTCTCTCATCCAGATCACTGCCAAAGCTACTGAGCCTTCCCCTATCCATCTTTCCATAGTGCAGTTAGAACTGCCATTCCAAAACCTAGTCACGATCTTTTCAGACAGAGCGGGGAGCAGAACAGGCAGATCAATGGAAGTACACTGCTGAGGGGAGCAGCGGGCCAGGCAGGAGAGGTCTGCCACACCATGTGGGTCCCCTCCCTGGCCGGCAGCAGGAATCGAACTCGTGCTGCAGTGGCTGCGGTTTGCTTCCTAGTGCCTTGCTTAACCCACTGCGCCACCAGAGCGGGCCCACCTCTCAGCACTTCTAATCACACTCTCAAAATGCAAGTCCAAATTTCTGACTCTTATCTTATTTCAATCCACACAATTGTCAACTCCAAATCTATTGAAGTATTTATTGTCCTTTTAATGTTTTCTGCTTTTTCTTATCTATGAAGCTACAGTCCAAACTTTCTGGAAAATTCCCCTGCTCCTCCTAATCCGATTTGCTTGGTTATACGTCTGCCATTAGATTTTAGATATCCAGCGGCATGACCTATCTCTAGGAACCCTCGAATCCTCTGTGCATAGTAAATATGCAGCAAATATTTATTAAATGAATCCATGTACTTCCTATCCGCATTGTGACTCCTGCCTCCAGTCTTCCTACATAAGTATATGGCAGAGGACAAAACACAGAGAAAGTAAAGACTGCATGACTAACTGCTAGAATTAGTGACAAAGAATGTAATCACAGTAGGAATTTAGCTAGGAGATCAGGCATCATGGACCAAATGAAGCACCAGAACATCCATATTTTCTTTCCACTACTTTTATTTTTCAGGACAACGGGCAGCTTTTGAACATATTAGCAAGACAGTGAGTTATTTATTTGGCCTCGGTCTTTCCCAAGACTGAGAGCTATCATCATGAAGAGAAGTTCGGCAACCTGTCATACGACCTTGGTTTTCAATGAGTCCAAAAACTACAATTTCTATTAATCATTGTTGTTATTCTACTAGTTCCTATCTGCCTACAGGAATATTGACAGAGAATTTCAATTTATGGGCGCTGTGTGAAGTTTTATTGTAGCAAGCAGATGGCAAATAGTTTCTCCAAAAATTAATTTGATAATTGTTTTTTTGAAATTATATAATAGTATTTGCTTTCAAAGAGACTTAAATAGAATTCAATTCAAATCTTATATACCCTGAGAAATATGTGAAATAAAACTACTCAAGGAGTCCAAGAATGAACTATTCTTATGACTATAATAAAAGAAATTTTTAGTCTTTTACAATGTCAATCTGGCACTTTTATTTAAAATTTCAAAATTCAAGATAGTAGTCATAATTAAAATATAATAGTAAAAATGGAAGTTTCCCATATGCATGAAAAATATAGTATTTTTGTCATCACTGTTACATATAAGCATCAGATAATATTATTCTTGTCCATATGCTGGCAAAATTTACTTCAAATAAATGTAACACATATTTATCTAACATGTACTGCAGTAGTTTCCCTGATTATTTTTTGTAAAAAAAGTATTCAGAAAAAAGTGAAGCTCCAAATAAACACTTTCAGGGACCTAAAGTAATTGTTAAAAACTGGCCGTGTGCAACATGTAGATATAAAATCAAGGACACTGTCGTCTGGAAAGCCCTTCTGGGAAATGATCTGAGAGAGCATAGAGGAGGTTTATGAATGTTGGTGGGAGGCAGCTCTGAGCATAAGGGTCAATAGAAAACAAGGCATGGAGTTTGGGAGTGGGTGAGAGAAACAAAGCATGCAGTCAGAAGCCCAGCTTGGGCAGAGTAACAAGCAAATCGCATGTAGGAGGCTAGAGGGTCAGAAATGCACATAGATGCCAAGTGAGTCAGGGAAATGGTGACAAAAGGGCACAAAGAATTTAGCGAATAGAGGGAAAATGCTTGGAGCAGGTAATCTATAGCTGAAGAGGAACGGAAAAGGTGAACAGTAGGAGTTAAGTGGGGAACACATCACTAAACTTAAATGCACAAAAATAAATGTGCAGGTTGATTTTGTAAGATGAATGCTGTGTCTTCTGTAGAGGATACAGCTATAGGGATTTAAGAAGAGTGATCAACTAATTTATAACACTGAAGAAATATCACAAAGTCCCAGATGAGAATAAACTAAGTATTCATTCATAGAGAGGTTGGATGAGATTCAGAGTTACTAAAAACCAAAACCAAATCAAAAGGTAAAAATAACAGGCACATGAATGAATATGGTACCATATACCACATGGTTATTTTGGAATATATAAAATGTATTAATAAGAGTAAAGCTGTGCATAATTACTTTGCATAATTATTTTGTAATACTGTAACAGGGTGGTCCCAGGAAAAGGGGAAGTTCCAAAATCCTGGTTCCGCCCTAAGTGGGTGGAGCTGAGGAGGAGATTTTCTGGAGAGAAGAGAAGA
>JAGFMF010011770.1:1564928-1615273 GCA_019455555.1 Galemys pyrenaicus
GGAAGATGGGAGCACGAGGGACTGAGGTGATGGTGCACTGGTGAGATGGTGATGGGGAATACATAGGGATTACAATTGATGGCAAGTATATGTAAATTTAAAAAAAATATTTTATATTAATAAAAATTTTTTTAAAATATAAGATATATATTTAAAGTTTTCATAAAAAATAAATAAATGTTGGGTTAATATTTTTCCTTGTGTGGAAATAAATATTCAAATCTACTTTTTAATATGTGAACACCAGGATAAACTAACTGTGGGGAGTTTTTTGTTTATTTTTCTGAAAGATGCTACTAACTTCCATATACAAAAGAAAGGTTTTATTACTAAGGATATTTTGTAAGATTCCCAGTTACTTCCCAGAGTCTTTTCAACAATTATGTTGGGTGGGTACCACTGGAAATCCACATTTTTACCTCTAAATTTCAGTTTAAATTGTTTTTTAAAACAATTTAATTTCTATTTAAAAAAACAGAAAATTTTCAGTAATTTTCTATTAATTCTCTATTAAGTTGTACTCCCAAATTGTTTACTTACCCTATACATACATACACACACACACATATATTCCTTTGACCCAAAATTTGAGGAGGGTAAATATGAAAAGCAGCATTGAGTATTTTGCATAATTTTATCTTGCCTGGAAACTCATAGAAAAAAATTTTTAAAGATTTTTGATACATGAAAAATTATATTTAAGTGAAAAACAATGAAGGTGGGAAAAGGTTATCAAAAGAAAATAGGTGGCAGTATTACAGTGTAATCTCTATGAAAGGGGGATGTCCCATATTCCATATTCCCTGCCCCACCTAATGAAGGGTGGAACTGAGGGACATGGGAAGCTAGAGAAGACTTAGAGGAGATTTGGAGGAAGTACATGGAGCAGAGAACTGTGAAGAAAGTCCCTTTGTTTCTCAGCTTTGAACTTGCACCAAGGGCTTGAGAGGTGTGGAAGAAATACATGGGTGAAAGGCACATCGGGAGGCTGACCATGGCAAACTTTAATTTACCAAACTTTAACTGATTTTGCTCCTTTCATCCCAATCTGGACTGCTCCTTTCTGTCCCTTTCTTATGGTTCCCCATTGGATGGGGCCTTAGACTTTGTGACTTAAAAAGGTGACAAGAAACATGGGTGGCTACTATACAATGATCAAGGGACAATATACCAGGAAGACATAACACTCATCAATATATACTCACCAAATGAGGTACACCAAAATACTCTAGATATTTACTATCAGCTCTGAAAACAGACATTAGAGAAAATACATATATGGTAAGAGACTTCAACACCCCACTCTCACCAATGGACAGATTAACAAGACCAAAAATAAACAAGGACAATAGAGACTTAAATGAAGTTTTAGACCATATGGGCCTAACAGACTTCTATAAAATACTGCACACCCCAAGAACCGAATACATGTTTTTCTGAAGTGTATATGGATCATTCTCCAGGGTCAAACACATACAGGTCACAAGACAAACATCAAAAGTATACATAAGACTTAAGTCATACCAATTTATCTTTCATTATAAAGGCATCAGACTAGAAATTAGCTACAAAATGAAAGCAAGGAGATGTCCCATTATGTGGAGACTAAAGAAAACACTACTGAAAGACCACTGGGTTAATGAGGAGATCAAAGAAGAAATAAAAAATACCTTGAGACAAATGATAATAAGGGTACAACTTTCCAGAGTATATGGGACACAGCAAAAGCAATATTTAGAGGAAAATATATAGTAATACAGTCCCACATCATGAAACAAGAAAGAGACGGATTGAGAAAAAAAAAAAAACAACTAACAACTGCCATATTACAAATAAAGAGAAATCCAAAATAACCATTGATGTCTCTGGTCCAGTTTTCTGAGCATTAAAAGCATCTGGGGAAAATGAGTATTCTTCCTTCACAGTTATGTGAAATATGATTTAAAAACTTATTTTCTCAGAAATCTCTGTGCACTACAACATTTCACAAGAAACAAACTATATTTCATAGTTGTAGAAAAATCAAATATGTAGGTTAACTTCACTCAGAAATCTGCATTTAAAAGCATTCCATGAACTAACAATTTCCCATCTGAAAGAAAAGAGAAATGCAAGAGAAAAAGTTAATTTCCCTTGGAAAGCTTTGTGAGCAGCAAAATACACTATTAAAATTCTGAAATTCTTCTTTCAGAGTTGTGTAAATTTGGAAAGAAAATGTAATATTCTCAGATAATTCTGTACATGATATCATATCACAAACAACATTCTGTGTTCTGAGTTGTAAGAGAAATCAAATGGCATTAATTGAAATTTTGCAGAAAACTGTGAATGTAACTATTCCATAAAAGCCACAGTTCCTCCAGAAAGGAAAGGAAATTTTCCTCATACTTTCAATTCATAAAAACATTTGTTTTTCACATTGCTCTTTGAAATGTGTTTGAGAGTTACCAAGATTGCTCCATAGCATTTTGTAATAACTGAAGTAGTGAACGCATTGGAAAAGACTTACTATGCAGTGACTTTTCTCAGCAAGCTAACAGAAATTCAGATGTCATCACTGTCTTATACCATTATTCTTTTTATGTAACTTTAATTTGTGTTCACATAACCTTTTGGCTAGAGTATTACAGCAAAATACTACCTTAACTATAGAAACTTAGAAAATTATTAAAGTATATCCTAGAATATAAGGACTTACTGTATAGTGGCTTTTCTCACCAAAAATATTTAGATATCAAACTACTATCTTTTCTGGATGTCAGCCTCCTGTAATAACATGTTTACACTTAGTTTTCACTACTGTTTTTAGCAATATGAACACTGTTATATAGTATCTTCTTACAACTGGGTCAAAAGTATATTGTAAAGTGTTAATGGGCACTTTTAAATATCAAAAATTTTCCAATCACCATAATAACCAAACATAATATAAGATCACTTGATCACTGTTTTTCAAAAATTTTCCTCAGCAAAATGAAAATTCTCAAAGAAATCCTCTTCCAACACTGAAAGTTGAATTTTTAAAGACTTAAAAAATGGAAAGTAATAAACATGTTCAGATATCAAACACTTGCTATTTACCATTGTACAGCATACTATAACAACACTTGATTTCACTGTGATTTTTAAAATTGTCTTTGAGCAACAATGAACATTTCATTAAAATCTAGTTTTCCAACGCTGAAAGTGAGACTTACTGTGTAGTGACATTTCTCAGCAAGGCAACAAATGTGTTCAGGTATAAAACTTTTGCCTTTTAAGATTACCTTACATTCAGTAAGAACACTTGATTTTACTATGCTTTGCAAAAGTTATTTGAATGAAATGAATGTATCTGTAAGTAAACTAACAAAACTGAAAGTTGAATCTTCACAGAAAAGACATACTGTGTAGCAACTTTCCTTGGCAAAGAAAAAACATGCTCTGATATCAAACTTTTGCTTTTTATGATTACCTTTCATTAAATAACAACACTTGATTTCACTACATTTTCAAAATTGTCTTGAGCATTAAGAACACATCTCTAAGAAAATGCCTGTACAACCTTGGAAGTTGAATGTTTCCAGCAAGGTCTTAAGTGTGGTGACATTTCTCAGCAAAGTAACCAACATGTATAGATATCAACCTTTGGTTTTTTAGGCTTATCATTTATCCATTTATCCATGAGAACACTTGATTTCACTTTGCTTTCTAGAGTGTTGAGCAAAATAAACACATCTCAAAGAAAACGTCATACAATACTGAAATTGAATGTTCAGGGCAAATTATAATGAGCAGTAACTTTTTTCAGCAAAGTAACCAACACGTTCAGATATCAAGATTGTGCTTTTCTATGCAAGTGTCCTTTTTCTCCTCTCCCTTTTCGTAATAAGCCTGGCTTTTGGAGATAACTAACGTTTCTGTGTGGTGGAGAATCTTGCCTGGGAAACTTGCTGGTGCCGCTGAAAGGGGCACTATGGTAAAACCTTTCCTAGTGGGAACCCAAAGACCCCACTCCCTGAATCCAACACCTACAAAAGTGACTTAATCTGTCCAAAAATATTTTTTTAAAGATTTATTTATTTATGCATACAAGAGCTGGGGTACAGGCCAGAGTCCAAGGAGGTGAGAGGATTCACCAGAGACAGAGCAGGGAGCAGAACAGGCAGACTGAAACACACTGCTGAGGGGAACAGGGGACGCAGCAGGAGAGGTCTGCTGCGCCATGTGGGTCCCCTCCCTGGCCGGCAGCAGGGATCGAACTCGTTCTGCAGTGACTGCGGTTTGCTTCATAGTGCGTTGCTTAACCCACTGTGCCACCAGGGAGGCCCTGTCCAAAAATATTTTAAAAACATTTAATGAGGAAGAAGAAAAACCTGCACAATGAAAAACTATGAAATACTATTGAAAGAAATAAAAAACAAGTAAATGGAAAGGCAGCTCATGCTCATGATTGGAATAATTAATATAACGGAAAGGTGCAGACTTCCAAAGCAAAGTAGGGATTCAGCGCAATGCTGATCAAGATTCCCATGGCAATTTGCACAGAAACAGAACTAACCATCCTGAAACATGTGTGGTAACGTTACAGGGCAGGGAGAGGGGTTTATATAACTCTCGCTCTCTCTCTCTTTTCCCCTGCGTTATTCCTTTCTCCATTTTTTGCTCTTGAATTTTTGCTAGTGTGCTAATGGGGCTCCAGATCAGCGTAACTGGTAGGATGCATTCACCAATGTATGTCTTTCTCCCTGAGTTATTCATTTCTTCACTTCCCCTTTTTGTAAATAATCCCTTTATTAATTCAACACTAGAGTTTATCATATCAGGAAGTGAGGATTGGAACCCTGGAAGCAGCCTGACAGATTTTCTTCCAAGAAACTAGCTGAATGTAGTTTTACGGGTAGGAAGAGGGAGCGATGACACGGAGAATGTGTGTGTGCCTGCGGTCGAGTCTCATTATAAGTCCTTTTAAGCGCTCTGGTGAGGACCCAGAGTCAGGCCACCCCATTTCACATCGGGGTTGGCCTGAAACAGTTTCGAGCCCAACATGGTTGACCATGTTACACCCATGACTGAGCAGCCCTTTTTGTAAACGAACCCTTCCTTAACCCTTTTGTGAGCACCTGCAGCTGAGTCTCATTATAAGTCCCTTTCAGGGCTCCCTGAGGACCCACCCTCATGAGCAGATTGGGCCGGAAGACAAAAAACACTCTTGAAAGGGACGTTGGAGGGCGCTTGCCCCATTGCAAACTGTGAATCGGACACAAAGTCTAACTCAACACTAGAGTTTATCATATCATCCAACTCAACACTAGAGTTTATCATATCATGAAGTGAGGATTGGAACCCTGGAAGCAGCCTGACAGATTTTCTTCCAAGAAACCAGCTGAATGTAGTTTTATGGGTAGGAAGAGGGAGCGATGACATGGAGAATGCCATTTCCTGCAGGGGAGGGGCTTCACTCCAACGGTCCGACCCAAACGATGCTGATGCTGGGGGACTTCATCTCTTCCTCTCTAAAGAACGCCCTGTGGAGAGGCAAAGGCTGAGGCCCCAGGTAAACTTTCATTATCTGCCTCCAGGGTGGTGGGTGGAGAGTTGGCCTTCCCCTTTGGGAGCAGATGCCTGGACAGACAGGGGGTGGGGGTGCCGCTCTGAACCGGGGGTCTGAGGGGCGGCTCTGCCTCCTGCCTGCTAGACCAGGGGCAGGGAGAGGCCATGTCAGCCCCAGAAAATGTTCCAGTATGGTCCCAGGCTCTAAGGTCAATCCACTGTGATAAAAACACACTGGTCCGGGGACCGGAACAGAACCCAGAAAACCCGCACGAGGTGCCATCAATTTACAGGACAGCGCCAGGGACAGAACCCAGAGGGAGCCTCTTGAGTCAGTGGAGGCGGGACTCGGAGGGTTCACGCTCAGGCTGAACCGGACCCCTAATTCCCTCCCCCCAAACCCAATAAGGAGTCTAAAAAGGCTCACAAGTGTCCCACACGCAGCCCTTGCCCCGCAGGGGACCCTCTCCGCAGTCAGCCACCCACAGGGAGGTGTTCTCACCTTCCCCTCGCCTTCTGCTCACCTACCTACTCCTCAGTCTCGAACCAAGGAGTCCCCAGATCAAAGCACAGATGACGCCTCTTCCCCGCTGTGTCCAGAGGAGGCAGTTTTCCTCCCCTGTGGCGGGAGCCTGCAGGCGGAGGCGCTGCTGGGCTGCACGCATGCGCGGGCCTCAGGTGCTGCACAGGTGAGGCGGCAGGTTTGGGTGGGCGAAGAGGGACAACCCCAAAGTGCTCTCGATGGTCACGCCCATGGGGCTAGGCCCGCCTCAGCCTGACATTTTGGAAATTCACACTCAAATATCTCAGTCTTCTCCAAAAATAGCATCAGTGAAAATTCCGGAACCCACCCCCCCCCCCCCAAAAATGGCATTGAAAAACTGTTTGGGCTTATTTAGCANTCCAAAAATAGCATAAGTGAAAATTCCGGAACCCACCCCCCCCCCCCCAAAAATGGCATTGAAAAACTGTTTGGGCTTATTTAGCAGTGACCACAGAGGAGTCAAATCTACGGCGCCTTGCCAGGGTAATAATAGAATGGGTATGTCAATTTGCTTTTCACTATGAGCCTTGCCCAGACCCAAGCAACCCAACCCCCCCTCACCCTCCCCTTACCCCCCACCCCAATCAGTCTTCTCACAGCTGCCTGCATTACCCACCCTCGCCACTAGGTGGTAGGCTCTGTCTTTCCTCTGGCCTTCCCAGGGCCCTTTCCATCCTCGCTATCATTTCTCTGCTCTTCATTCACCATTCACCCTCTTAATTGCCAAGTCTCACTTATGTATATACCATAATTTATTCAACCATTCCCTGGGGTTTGCATTCATAGTGTTTCCAATTATCGGTTACTACTAAGGAAGAGGTGGTGAACATTTTTACACGTAAAGATTTTATCTGTATTTCAAAGCATTTCCTTAGGTCATTCCCCCAAAACAGAAAGACTATCGCAAGCAGTATAACTATTCTAAATTCACAGTTCGCTGCAGAAGGATGGTAAAATGTATTGTCTCCTCAGGAATGAACGAGCGTACATAGCTCACCTCACCTTCGACCTGGAACCCTGGAAGCAGCCTGACAGATTTTCTTCCAAGAAACCAGCTGAATGTAGTTTTATGGGTAGGAAGAAAGGATCGAACTCAGTGGCTGGGGATAACTTGATAGTGCTGAGATTTATCCCCTAGTGCCACCAGGGAGGCCCCTGATTTTTATTTTAACTTTGCTCTTTCACTCCCAGATTTGTCTGACTATTTCTGACTCTTTTCCACGTATCCCTTCCGGAAGGTGCTTTAGACTTGTGGCAGACTCTTGGGCCTTGCTTTGGCCGACCCTGTTTGCCAGGATATTTACCCACGAGGGGATGGGTAACTGGGTGCTTGATTTAGTAACTATATTCTTTGTCTTTTCTGTACTTTTCACTAATTGTATTAAAGTTCCTTTCCATTAAAGGTCTTATATGCTTTGTCTTGATGTAGCAGATGGCAGAACCTATGTAGTGGGCAGATTTGGGGGTTCTGGGTTGCCCCTCTCCCTGCCCTATAACCGTTTCAGTCCTAGTCCATTAAAACGAGCTTGGGCTGCCTTTCTACTGATCCCTCCCTCAAGGGAGGGACTGGACCCACTGCCCCCCTCTAGGATTCTCGGATTCCTGGCTTGGCAGGGAACCCTCACTCAGCCCCTCTGACTCCCACGTTGTGAGCTATCTGGACCCTTCGCCAACTGCCAGCTGCCAGTGCTCTTAGTTCCCTCAACATTCCCCGGCCTGGAGAGCATCATGGGGCCACAGATGCTTTGTCGTGACTGATGAAAACAGCTTTCTGGGATCTGGGAGTGGGGGCGATGACCAGGGTGAGCCTGAGCAGGTAGCCTCTGGCAGATTTCAGGGTCAGTGTAGTGGTCTGTAAGTCCAGAGTCACCCCCTGTTTCTGGCTGCTGGGATTCCAAGCACCTGCCGCCACCCCCACCCCTTGTCTCTCTTTCTGGACTGTGGAGCTGGGGCCACGGATGGTGACCAGCAGCCTTGGTGACGGTCCTCTCCCCTCAAGACTTCAGAAGAGGTAGGAGCTGCTATAAAATTAACACCCCTGTGTGACACGTTACCACTTTAAAAAGGACACCCACACTATCCGATTTGGTCTCCAGAGCCTGAGGCCGGGCTCAGCAGGCTCTAAACACAGGTCTCTCTCCTCTGGTCTGTGAAGCTGCCCACCTCCCCTGCCCGGCTTGACTCACCCCATACCCTCTGCCTCAGCCCACCTCACCTTCCCCTACCCCAACCTCCCTTACTACTCCACCCACTCCCTTACTACCTCAGCTCACCCACCAGACCTCCCTTAGGCACTTCCTCCTAACCCACTTCATCCCCCACCTCCCACCTCCCTAGTCCCCAGCCCCTGGCTTCCTCAGGAAGCCAGGAACGTTTCATTTATACATAGAGCATCTCATGGGATCAATATTCTGAGGAGCCAGATGTGGGAGAGCCCACTGAATTCTCAATAAAAATAACTCCCAGGGCTCCTTTCCATCCTGGTTGCCCTTCATCAAACAGGGCAGAACCATAAGGAGGGAATGGAATGGACTGAAACCAGTATTTCTCCATGTGTCTTCCAGAAGCCCCAAGCCTGTGGGGTGTCAGCAGCAGAGACTGAGCAGGGAGAGAAGTGAGGACGGGACACATTTTCTTTTTTAGAAAAGAAATACTTGGGGGAAACTCTGAGTTCAATGAACTTGAACCATCACTTTCCTTCAAGGTTTTCTCTGATCGTGGTAGGAACTATTTAAGTAATCTTCAAAGTGGGAGAGGTATTCTGGAAGGCAGCATTTCCCTTTTTTTTATGAATATCTATTTATGCATACAGGAACAGGGGCACAGGCCAGAGGTGTGGCGGTGAGAGGATTCACCAGAGAGAGTGGGGAGCAGAACAGGCAGATCGACTGAAATACACTGCTGAGGGGAGCAGCAGGCGAGACAGGAGAGGTCTGTTGCGCCATGTGGGTCCCCTCCCTGGCTGGGGATGCTTCTAAGTGCGGTGCTCAACCTGCTGTGTCACCAGGGAGGCCCCTATTTCCCATTCTTAAAGAACCCAGGAACTTTTCATTTCATTTCACAGAGCATCCCATGGGATCAATGTTCTGAGGAGCCAGATGTGGGAGAGCCCGCTGAACTCTCAATAAAAATGCTGCTGCTGCTGCTGCTCTCATTCTCATCAGCAGGACCCAAAGCCACCAATCCTGGGCTTGGAGCTCTGGCGCCTAGGAGCAGAGCCCACCCTGGCCAACAGCCCCTTCAGGATAGGGTTTTGCTGCCCCCTGCTGGCTGGAGACAGGCACACTTTTCACTAAGTAAGTGAGCTAAAGACTTGACAATCCTCAAGTGTTAAATTAGACACCCAGAGCCACAGTTGTCCTTGAGAATCATGTCGTCTGGTGAGAACCCTGGTCTTGCAGGTGAGGAAATGCAGATTGGTAATGGTGATGGAGGCTAAGAGTAGAAAATATGGGAAGAGGCATCACAAGACCAGAGCCTGGACGTGGGGTTAGAAATGTTTAAGTCCTTAAACAAGCTCTCTAGAAAAGTAAAAGTACGCGGATGCACAGACCAAGGTTCAGACGAGAGGTGGGGAGATGGAGGTTGAGGGCCATTGTCAAAAACCACTGATCCTTTCCAATCTACCCATTGCAATCAAATGTAGAAGAGATCCCCAGGAGCCAACCCCAGCGATAATTAAGTTCTCAGCAGCTACCAGTCCCACAGGGAATGAGCCCCTCCCAAGGAGAAAAAGACCAGGGCAGTGCAACTTCTGCCCTGGCAAGAGGCAGCTCCCCTGCCCACCTGTGCCCACACAGGTGCTTCTCTTCACCCACCTCTTCCTCTGCCAGCAGCAGCAGCCCACCTGAGCCTACGCAGCCTCCTCTGTTAACAAACATGGTCTTTCAGGGCAACCCTTTTCTGCTCGCTTGTGTCTGTGCAAGCATCCTTGACTTCCCTTAGCTTTCTTTAAAATAAATCTGCCCTTTTGGGTACAACTGAACATCTCTGCCTGGTGGGGAAACTCTCCTGGGGCTCTCACTGTGTGCTGCTGGGAGGGGAGCTCTGGTGGAACTTCTCTCAGAGGTAACCCCGAGAGCCCACTCTGAGCCCACGACCTCTCCGAACCCACTTCAGTGGGGTCTGGTGACCCTTCCAGACACAGTTTCAGAGCCAGACACCAGTCTCCTGGCCCCCAGACAGGGCTCCCCCAGCCAAACGTCCATAGAAGGGGGCTGAGGTGGAGCCCTGCAGAATCTCTAGATGGGGGGCCAGGACCAGTCAGCCAGTGTCCCTGGTGATGGCCTGGCAGCAGAGAGTGGGACTAGTGTCAAGGCTTTGCTCCCCAGATTTCATTCTCCTCACCCCAGGAGCCTCTGCCAGGTTGGAAGAGAAGTGTTGGTGCCAGAGTGGGAGGCCGTGCACCTCCATAAGCAGCCACGGAATGTCTCCAGGGTGGTGGGGACTCCAACTCAGGCTCCTGAGCCCTTTGCCCAGGCCCAAGACAAACAACCAGAGCATCCACCTCTCAACCAACACCCAAGGTCATGACCAGGTGCCGTTTGACTAGTCCAAGGATTTCCCTGTTTTCTCCAAATTGCTCAGTTCTCTTTCATCGCTCTCATTAAGCTTTCTTCCATTGTAATAATACCTCAATATTCATATCCTAATCCCCTCGTTTTTGTGATTCTTCATGCACCTATATGGAAAACCATCGGGGCTGGATGAATTCAACTACCCGTTTCTCTTCTCATATACCCAAGTGACTTACTGAAATGCAGCAAGTACCTACAAGAGGTCAAAGAGCACCACTGGATCCCAACTCTTACAACTTCCAAGTGTCTTAGTGTAGGGTCAGAGAATGATCAGGTATTTCCACCCTCCCACCACTGATGATGGACACGTGCGGTGCTGCGAGCATTCCAGGGTGGGCATGCGCGAGTGGACGCACCTGAGTTGGGACACGGGCATAAATGGGCGGCGTTATGAGGATGCCAGAACTGCGAGGACGGGACCGACCAACAGAACCGACAGGATGAGCAGCAGCAGCAGCAGCAGCAGCAGCAGCAGCAGAGAGAGATAGAGAGAAGAAGCAGCTGAGAGGGTGAGATGCGCTGGGGGCTGGGAGGCCGGCAGCCTCCCGGCCCCCAGCACCCACACCTGCCATGTACCTGGCCACCTCTACTAAATAAAGCATGAAAAGCCACCGAGGGCTCCAAGACTCTCCTTCCTTGACCCGTCTTCCCAGAGCCATCCCGAACCTTGCTCCTGTGCCACCCCCTTTCCTGCCACTACACTTAGAAATCTTTCCTTAGCGATTTTTTTAAATTTCAAACATGTTATTGTGTTATTGAGATAAAGTGGGTTTACATCACTGCAACCACGTCCACTCCCAGTGCCCCAATAATCTTCCACTGTTTTCCTTGGGCGCCTCCCCCCCGCCCCCACTCCCACGCCGCCTCGTTTCCTCTCCGGTTGCCTCAGTGTTGCAGGCAGATGCTAAGGGTTTATTGTTTGTTTGGTTGTGACTAGCCCTTGTTTTTGTTTCTCTATATGTGAGACTCTCCAGTATTTGTCTTCTTCTGTCCATTTAGTCACAAATAGCAAAAAGTCATCATTTTTTATAGCCAAGTAACGTTACACACACACACAGAATTTTTCTCATCCATTTCTCTGTGCTTGGGTACTTAGGCTGTTTCCAAAACTTACCTATTATAAATAGGACTGCAATGAACATAGAAGTATATATGTAATTTGAAGGGATATTATATATATATACACACACACATATATACACATACATCCATACATATGTATTTTTTGAATTCTGAATTTTTGTACTTTGTATTTTTGTATTATTCAAGTAGATACCTGGGAGTAAAATTTCTGTGTCTCTTGGTCAGTCTAATTTTGTTTAAGGTTTATTTTTATTTATGTATACAAGAACTGGAGTACAGGTCACAGGTGTGGAGGTGTGAGAGGATTCACCAGAGACAGAGCAGGGAACAGAACAGACCAGAAATACACTGCTGAGGGGCACAATGGGTGAGACAGGAGAGGTCTGATGCACCATGTGGGTCAGCTCCCTGGCTGGGATTAGAGCTCATGCTGCAGTCACTGCAGATGCTTCATAGTGCTGCATCAGTCTAATGTTAATGAAACTTCCATATTGTTTTCCAAAGGGGCTGGACCAGTCTGTTTTCCCACCAACAGTGTACAAGTGTTCTCTCCACATCTCACCAACATTTGTTGTTTCTGGTCTTTTTGGTCTGGGCCATTCTAATGGGTGTGAAGTGGTATCTTGTGGTTTTGGTTGCATTTCCCCAATGATAAGTGATAATGAGCATTTTTTCATGTGGTTTTTGGCCACCTGAATGTCTGTCTTCTTTGGAGTTGTGTCTCTATAGCTACTTTGCTCACTTTTTATTGCACTATTGTTCTCCTTTTATCAAGTTGCATGAGTTCTTTATATATTTTGGATATCAGCCCTTTGTCAAGTATATTATATGCAAATATTTTCTCCCACTCCATAAGGTATCCTTTGGCTTCACTGATAGTTTCCTTCACTATGTAGAAGTGGTATAGTTTGATGGTAATACCACTTGTATATGTTTTCTTTTGCTTCTCTTGCAACTGGAAGCAAATCCCATATGAAATTTCTGAAGCCATTGTTGTGTTTTTTTTAAAAAAATATTTATTTATTTATGCATACAAGAGCTGGGGTACAGGCCAGAGTCCAGGGAGGTGAGAGGATTCACCAGAGACAGAGTGGGGAGCAGAACAGGCAGATTGACTGAAACACACTGCTGAGGGCAGCAGCGGGCACAGCAGGAGAGGTCTGCCACGCCATGTGGGTCCCCTCCCTGGCCGGCAGCAGGGATCGAACTCGTTCTGCAGTGGCTGTGGTTTGTTTCATAGTGCGTTGCTTAACCCACTGCACCACCAGGGAGGCCCCATTGTTGTGCTTTGCTACAGATTTTTTTCAATGTATTTTATAGATTTGGGTCTTGTGTTCACATCTTTAACTCAGTTTGAATAATGTTCCTTTGTCATAGATGAACTGTCCATAGATGTGTAGATTTCTAGGCTCTCCATTCTATTCGATTGGTCTATGTGGTCTGTGTACCTGGCTTTTGTACCATAATTTTTGATACCTATAGCTTTGTACTATAAAATCTGGGTGTGTGATAACATCATTCTGCCTCTATTTTGGCCAGAAATGTTTTGGCTTTTCAGGGTCTTTTGTGGTTCCCTATGAGTTCCAGGATTGTTTGTCGTTTGTTTGAAGACACCTTTGGATGTCTGCTCTCTTTTCATAGTTATTCTTTCCGAATTAGTCGTTAAATACAAGATTTTCTCATGGTTTATTTTCAACCAGTCTTTCTTTAGTCTGCTCAGTCTCATTTCACCTGCAATCCTCTTTCCTATGTATTTATCAATGTATTTACCAGTCTGCTCTGACCTCTCTCTCTGCATTTTTATGTCTCAAAATAAGCTCAACATTTTCAGGTTCAAGAATGAATTTCCCCCCTTCTGATTATGGATTTTCTATTCAAAATCTACCTCATGTCCGCCAGATTTTCTCCTGAAATAGTTTGTGATCCCCTCATTTCTCCCCAATTCCTCTAATGTTACCAAGTGCAGATGAGTGTCTTTGACTTATTATGATTTCTTTTTCTGTGTCACATTCTTTGTAGTTAGAACAATCTTGTCAAGTGCAATTAAAGATCATGCCACCTTATTTAAAACTTCAATGATCTCTTATTGCTCTTAAGATCCTTAACCAAGTATTTAACATATTTGACTAGATTTTTCTTAAAATGGCCTGTAAGTCTTTGCCTCCTGAGATTCAGCCAAAACAATCTTCCTACAATGTTTTGTATCCCTCTAACTTGACTCTAGGATCTTTATCTCAGCTATCCTCTTTGGTCCTAAGCCACCAACCCATAAATGTCAGTTCAGATTTTCTTCTTGAAGGACATCCAGATCCTCAATACTATCATCTACATTCTTTCCATTTTCTCCCCTGCCTTTGCAAAAGTATCTTAACTTGAAATTTTCATGTGTTTTTGTTGAATACCTCGTTGTAGTATGAGGGCAAAGACCATTAATTTTTCTTATCATGCCTACTCTTAGAACAATAACAGGAATACCACTGCTTCTCTTTGAAGATCTGTTAATTTATAAAACCGAGAATCTTAGAAGTTGTTCTATTTGTGCTCAGGTATAGGTCATATAAAGTTGCATCAAAGTTTACAGAAATCTTTGTCATGAGATCCCATCATCTCTGCAGATCCACCCCAACCAGATGTCTTCAGTAATTTGAATATATGCCCAATTTCTTTTGCTTTGCAGGAATTTAAAAATGAATTTTAGTCTCTTTAATTTTTAAAAAACTGGCAATTATTCAGTTGGTTTGAAAAAAATCCTTGTTCTTCAATCTTTTTTTGAATGCTTAATGCATTGTTTTCCTTTTCACCCTCCATTCACAACAGTTTTCCTCCTTGCTAAGTTACTATTCAATGTTATTTAAGAACCAGTGGATACTGTCTACCCAGATAGAGCACAGAAAGTACAGGAACCCTGGACAGAATGTCTAAAAGTAAAGGCATCTTGTTCAAGCCTGACAAAAAGAAAAAAACATTGAAGTGAATGTGACTAGAGAGGCTAATCTGCCTTGGAGATGCTTCTGCCCCACTCCAGTGTGTCAAGGAAATCTCTACAATAGTGTTGGGAATTTAGAGTTCTCAGCATGACAGGAAAAGAACAGAGTATGTGGTAGGAAAACTTTCCCAAATCAAGGGTGTCATAAGAAAACACAAAAAACATAATGAAACATACATAGGAAGAAGTTTAGAAGGAATGGGATTTTCAAGCTGAAGAGAAGCAGAAGTGAACTGCTTTTCCAGTTACAATAACTGTATAAAAACCATTTTTATTCCATTGCCTTCCTGAAGTCACCAGACATTAAAAATGGAAAAACAAAACAAAGCAAATCTAAAACCTCTGTGTCTTCTATTTATCTTTAGCGAACTGAGCAGCCATAATCCCAAATCACATTTTACTGAAGAATGGGCAAATGCCATTTGTTTACCAAAGGAAGAGCAAGTGGATGCTGAGAAACACTTGCCACAATCTGAATAGGAAACTTTTGACATTTTAAATAAAGTTGTATGATGAATCAAGAAAGGACAGAGGAGTCAAGAATGTGATGGCAGTGATTGGCTGTAGAATTTTGACCAAATAAAGGAATGTGGGCCTCACAAATAAGAACAGTAAAAGAGTGTGGCATTAAATGAAAGAATTTGAGGGCATCCCAGGTGCCCTAGGGGTTAAGTCTCAGCACTATCATCACTAGGGCCTGAGTTGGACCCCAGCTAGGGAGCTGACCCACATATGGCTTAACAGACCTCTCGTCCTACCCACTGCGCCCCAGAACAGTGTACTTCAGTAGCTCATCTGTTCTGCTCCCCACTTAGTCTCTGGTGAATTCTGTCACCCACCCCCACTCACACCTCTGACTCATCCCAGTTCTACACAAAAAAAGTAAATAAAAAAGGGAGGGGGCTGCAACATTTCTGTAAGTCATGTGTCTGAAAAAGATCTAGTATCTAAGACAAAGAACTACAATTCAACCACAAAAAATCAGTACACGAAAAAATGGGCCAAGAATGAGTAAACATTTCTCCAAAGAAGATACACAAGTGGGCCACAGGCAGAGGCTCCTCATGATTAGTTATTATGGAAATCCAAAGCACAATGAGATACACTCACACTCAACAAATCAATGGTGGTGAGGAGGTGAAGCAGTTAGAACCCTCATTAATTGCTGGTGGGAATGCAAAATCAAGCAGCTGCTGTGGAAAAAAGGGTCTGGCAGGTTTTAGAAAGTTAATTATATTGTTACCAGATGACTGAGCAACTCCATGTTAGGTATATAATGGCTCTATCCACACAATGCAGTATTCCTGAGTCTAAAAAGGGACGCACTACTGATCTAGGATACAACACAAATGAACCTTGAGGATAATATGCTAAGAAGCCAAACACAAAAGGGCTCCACTTACAGCAGGTGTCAGGAAGAGGCAAATGTGGAGACTGAAGTGGAATCCAGGTCTTCAGGTGTTAGCAGGGCTTTAATGGTGCTTACCTTTGGGATAATGAAAGTTTTGGAAATACAGTGATAACAGTTACCCCAGGCTGTGAACATCATTAATGCCAGTGAAGCACACACTTAAAAATGGCTAAAATGATAAGGGTTGTGTATATTTTACCACAGCTTATAAAAAAGAAAGGAATGAAATACAGATACTTGTTATAACACAAAGGCCACATGCTGTACGACCACATTAATGTGAAATATCCAGAAACAGGAAAATCCATAGAAAGTAGATCAGAGATTGCCAGGGGGTGGGGGCTGGGTGATGTGGGTGGGAAGAGGAGACTAAGGGTATTAGAGAGCAGCAGTGCGGGTGTGTGAGGTGTGACTGCTGAAGAGCACAGGTACATTTTTTTGTGTGTGGTGATGAAAATCTTCTGGAATTAATGGCAATGGCTGCAAAATTTTCTGTGTACACTAAAAAACATTGACTTGTATAATTTTTTTAAAGACTTATTTATTTATGCATACAAGCACTGGGGTACAGGTCAGCGGTGCGGGCAGTAGGATTCACCAGAGACAGAATGGGGAGCAGAACAGAGAGATCTACTGAAATACACTGCTGAGGGGAGCAGCGGGCGAGGCAGGAGAGGTGTGCTGTGCCATGCGGGTCATCTCCCTGGCCAGCAGTGGGGATCGAACTCATGCTGCAGTGGCTGTGGTCTGCTTCATAGTGCGATGCTCAACCCATTGCACCACCAGGGAGGACCCCTGACTTGTATAATTTTAAAGGATGAATAGTATCTCAAAATATTTTTAAAGGAATTTCAAAGATAAGGAATAAGGTTTCTCTGACATGGAACATTAGAAATTTATTATCAAATAAAAACTCCAAGAAGTAAATGCAAAGAATTGTGGACATCAGGCTGTAAAACGCTGTCCGTGGCTGATGACACGGCGTCTGCCGGGCCAGCTCTACTGTCCAGGGCCTGAAAGACTCTTATTCATGAACTGTCTCTTCACAAAGCAAGTCCACCACTGAGGGGAAAAAAGAGAATAAATAATAGTAGTTTGATCGCAGTGCAAGTTCAAGAAAGATCAGAATAAGAGTTTACTTAATAACAAAGTTCAGTATTAGTCTGGGAGCTCCACAATTATAACAGATGTAATATGTCCAAGACATCTCACACAAAGAACCTGTCCTAGGGCTTCACAATGTCTTGACATAAGAACATACCACCACAGTTTTGCATGATCTGTGAGTCACCATTTAGTGTACTTTGATGGACCAGGCACACATTTGATGTTAAGCAGCACCACCACGCAGAAGCTCAAAGTATTAACGTGGGAGGCCTGAGTGTATTTAATGGTGGCTGCAGGATAAAAGGTGAGACAAAGAAGAGGTCTTACCTTGCTGGGTTTATCATTCTGTGGGTCAAAAACCTTCTCGCAGAGTCTCAGTCCAGTCTCCTGCCTCAGCTGCTGTAAGTAGGCCCTCATCACTTCTAAACAAACAAGCAGGTACGATTATTAAAAAACAACCTGACTGTGAAACTGTATCCCAACTGTGCTGGTTGCTACTCTAAACCTGACTTTGGCATCACATTTCTATACATTTGAACAGAGTAAGAAATAGACAGGCCAGGGCCTCCCTGGAAACGCAGGGTTAAAGCACCATCAAGCGATCGCCAGCCACTGCAGCCCGAGTTCAATCCCCAGCTAGGGTTATTCAGCTGACCCACAAGGCACAGCAAACCCCTCCTGTCTCGCCCGCTGTTACCCTCAGCAATGTATCCACTTTCAGTAGATCCATTTGTTCTGCTCCTCACTCTGTCTGTGCAGAATCATCTCACTCCCGACACCTCTGGCTTATACACCCCAGTTCTTGTATGCATAAATAAATTAAAATAAATCCTTTTTTTTTAAAAAAAAGAAATACCCAGGCAGACAGCTTTACGGCTACAATAATCCCGCTCCACAGATTCTCTATATCTCACCTGCTGCTGGCATGCCTGTTTTGTGAGAGTGAACAGTATGCACTAATGAATCCATTTAACACCAATCACAGCAAGAAAAGGAGGGAGTAAGAAGTCAAATGGAGAAGATCTTGTGCCACAGAAAAAAAGGCAGAGACCCTTTTCTTACCATCCTCCTGTTTGTTGGCAGGTTTGGCATAAATTGCATTTAGTGGAAACCCAGGCTCTCCAGGAATGGGGAAATTCGTGATTCCCAGCGTGTACATTTCTTTCTCACCTTGGCTTCTGGAATTGCACTAAAAAAAAACACACACACTTTATAAGGAAAAGAAAAATAATATTCAATTTGCAATTTTTCAAACTAAGTAGCAACAGCTGAGATTATTCAGGTATTTGTTGTGCCTTCTTGCAACCTGGTGATGCCTGTGGACCCCCTTCTCAATGTTTTAAATAAATAAAATACATCAAATTATTAAAGAAACCAATTACAGTGGAACAGAATTGAAATAGTAAAATATCAAATTTATGATAGTTATACAATGGTTTCTAAATTAATACAATGAATAATTTGATCCAGTAGTGGGCCTAAGAACTGAGAACTATAATCTGAAGTAGGAAGGAGTGTAAACAAACTTTCAAAATATCTTCAACTCAAAATGTAATAGGAAAATGTGGTGGTCTCCACTGGAGAAGAAGTTACAGGTGTCACCTAACACCACTTTGGGCTGTCCCTACATTTTCAACTGAGGCAAAAGCTAAATTTCAGTTACAGGATACTGACAAAAGATGTCCTCTTTTTCCCACACGAGTTGATGCACCCTTGAATTCTATCCTTGCACCCCGATATACACACTCCTCTTTAAGTCAAGAGCTTAAAAGCAATTTTGGGGTTAATAGTTCTGTCTTAAGAAAGCACCACCCCACTTATTTTAGTCAACTACCCTGTTAGCCTCAAGATTTCCTCTGAAATCCATGCTCTCAGTCAGAGGAAATATTTTGTACTTGTCCTAAAAGTCTCCATAAGCCTAGATGATTGAGGGATAAATACTTATTACGTGTTTATTTTCCTGGTAGATGATCATCCTAGTTGAATTACCTTTTGGAGTTTCTTCAGACACTCAGAAATATAAAGAGTGATATATATCAAAGTCCTATCAGCTTCATTCTACGGGAGAGAGAACAAAATTTAAAAATAGTCCTGATAAAAACATACCAATTAAATGCACTAAAGTGAAGATGAAAACAGTTGCATGCACATGGACTCAATCTTTGATCATCAAATGAAAAGTGAAGGTGGTGTTGCTGCGGCATCAAAATCCCCTTCCTCCAGATAGGCAGTCTTCTCAAGCCCCCAGCTGCTCCCGAGGGAGCCATCAGCTTAGACTACTCTTGTTTTCCTCGCCCCTCACTCAGGTTCCCAAGGAGCTGTGCCAATGCCCTCACTCTATGCAGGATGGAGAGTTAACAAAGCTGCCTGGGAACCTGAGGCGCACCACACGGTTGTTTAAAAAACCCTTTCACTTCAGGGTCCCTGCCGAGAACAGACACATTGATTACTCTAAAGAAGGAAGCAAATATTTCACATGTGACTTGTTCTTGAAAAGCTGCAGAAGCCCAACTCTTGACCTAACCAAAAGAATAACATGGAGAAGACGAATCAGTGGTCATCAAATATGGCCTGTGCTCCAGGTCACATTTTACATAGTTTTGTAGCTTTAAAAAAAAAAAAAAAACTACACAGATTCCTTTTCCTGAGAGCAAGCAAATGAAATGTGGCAGAATTATAATTATTACACAATAGATACAGAAAACTCTGCTACCAGCACAGAAGGTTTAGACTACAATTTGTAGAACAGCACCTAAAAATAGAAATTGTACATCCTGTTTCATTCCAAAAGGTCAAAGTTTGACAAGGAGAAGCTGAAATTCCATATTCTAGAATATTATCAAGAAACTGTTGACATAGCTTTTAACTCACTTATAACAGGAACCTGGGAAACTGCTTTTTCCCTCCCACTTCCCCCACTCTCTTTCTGCCACTCTCCCTAGTTCTTTCTCTTAACCTCCTTCCCCAAAAGAATTAAAAGCAGAGGGAACAGAGTTGGCTGCGGGGAGGGTCAAGGTCACTGAAGGTTCTTTACTTCTCCATTTAGGACAAGTTATACTCGTCCAGGACATAGAAGCAGATAAAAAAAAGTAGTTAGCACAGAAGGTTTTTTTAGTTTTGGACTGGCGCACAGTAGGTGCTTGAATAATGTTGAATAAAAAAGGTATCTAGAGCAAGGCTGGCAAACTCCCTCCGTAAAGGACCAGAAAACAAGAACTTTAGGTTTTACAGGTCATAGTGTTTGTCACAACTATTCAGCGCAGCTTCTGTGGCATGAAAGCACACGGAGACGACATGTACACAAATGCACATGGCTGCGTCACAGTCAAACTTTCTTCACAAAGAAGCAACAGGCACCGTGGGGCAGATTTGACTCTCAGGCTATGGTTCACCAATGCCTGGTGTGGCCTGGAGGGAAAACGAGAAACTACACAGAAGTGAACATGAGACACTGTCCTCAATTAAAAAAAATTGAACAATCTTATTTTATTTACTCATAACAATCCTCATTGCCCAGTTACTAGTCTCATCAGAAAACTCAGAGGGTTAAGATGTCTGTACTTTACCTTAATTTCATAATTTTTGAAGAAAACATTGGCTTTGAAGTAATAGATGGCTTCATCCACAATATCTGTATCTTTTGCTAAACAGGACAGAAAGGGAGGAAGACAGAAAACATTAGTCATATACAAAACTTAACACATAAAAAAAATCCAATCTTAACAATCAAGAGTTTGGAGTTAATTAAAATGAGACTAGTGAAATATAAATGTGTCTTTAGAAATAATTTTGAGATGAGTGTTTTATTTTTATAGTTCTATTGTTTTTATAATATGCAAACACATTAGAAAACTGAATTAATCAATACCAGTTGTCACCTTAAAGTCTTACTACCCACAAATGATTGCTATTAACATTTGGTGAACATCTCCAGACATTCATTTATAAAAACAGGCAGATACAAGTAAAATTGAATAAAATCCTTTTTAAAAATAAGTACTCAATATAACCTTATTTAAATTAGCATATCATAGTTTGAAGGGAAAATAGTTGTCATTCTGGAACACAACGGGCTCACACATCTTTCTTTTTTATAAAAGCGATGACTTAAAATATACTTGTACAAGCTGTTCTAGGTAGCTTGAGGCTGAGAAAAGTCAGAAACACTGTTGTGACAAAGACAGATCTCATTATAAAATTTTCTTGGCAATTTTTTGCTGACCTTTTTTTTACTTTAAAAAGGTCAAAGTCCCAGGGTCTTGACATCCAGCAGCTGGTTTCAGCAATGCAGAGGCCATTATTTCTAGTTCTTGCCCACAACTGCTATCCTTCTCACACAGAGACACAAAGGAACCCTGAAGCTCTAGTAACTGGCTTGTCTCTATTCTTGCTCATTGGCCAGCTAAAGAGTTTCGAAAGAATTCTAACTCTAGCCTTATATCTGTTGCCATCTATTTTCTTATCTGCAAAAATGAAACTTCCTCTGTGAAGTAACAATTACAAAACCCAGCTAGTACTAAATATAATGTCGTCAGGTGTGGTGGAGTTACAGGATTCAGATTATGCTTATTCAGATTATTCAGGATTATGCCTGTCACATAAAAAAAGATGTTGAGAAGATATCAGTTGGCTATAAATACATTCATTTGACTGACACTAACAATTTAGTTCATAGTATAGGCTTCCACTCCTTCTTAATTCCAATTCAGTTCTAACTCAGTTTCCTGGGAAGAACAATAAATCATTCCTTGTTTATAGAAACTAGAAGATCTGATTTCAGAGGGTCCCCATTCCCTCTAGGGTGTAAGAACTGCAAGGGTGGTCATTAGATTTAGTCCACCCTTGATCAATCGCTTCTCCTAATATACAATATGGTGCTTTGCAATGACTTCAAAAGGGTATTTCTCCAAAAAAGTCTGGGCCAAAGTTGATTCTTGTTTTTTCTTTGTACTGTAATTCTATTCCTTTTTTCTTCAGGTCTGTGTGCTTCCATCTGTTCCTTTTCTTATCTCAGAATCAAGTAAAGACTGTAGTGACTAAATTTATTTCATTTACTGGGCTTTCAACTGGTGTTGAAAACAAAATTAAATCAAGTAGACATCAAGGGCCTCCATGGTGGCGCAAAGGGTTAGGTCTCAGCACTGTCAAGCTATCGGCAGCATGAGTTCAATCCCTGGGCAGCCAGGGAGCTAACCAACATATGGCACAGCAGACCTCTCCTGTCTCACCCACTACTCTCCTCAGCAGAGTATTTCAGTAGATCAAACTGCTCCGCTCCCTACACTATGTCTAGTGAATCCTCTCACTATCTCCCCTGCATCCTCTTTCCCCACTCCCCCCACACTGGCACCTCTGGCTTACATCCCAGTTCATCTACACAAAAAAGAGGAAACTCTTAAAAATAAAATATCTTAGAGACATTAGCAGCAATAATCCAGTTTCCTGCTAGAAGCAACATACACCAAGGGACCTGAAAGGTCTAGAATACAACCTCCCCCAAGAAGTAGAAATGCAGAGTTAAGTTGAGACAGAAGACTGAGCTAAAAATCTTCCTGTTTTGATAACGTCAAAGGATTGTCTGGTACTACTTCATACTAACATCCAAAACTAGAAGTTTGCATCCCAAGACTGTCGCCTAGGTCTACGCAGGCTTCTCGTCCAACAAATCTGTTCCTTTCATGGCTACTTCCTTCTGCCCACTTGAAAGTCTTCTTGCCCCAATAAACCTGTCATTTTTAAAATGTAAAAAAATAAATTGAAAATATTGGAAGGGGCCTTTGACTTACTTTCTCTAGGTGCAGGTCCTTTGAACTGACTCCTGATGGGCAAAAGTGCCATGTTGCCAATCAGTCTGGTTTCAGGGTCCATGAGAGAAGAGTGATAAGCCTGTAGGTTAAGAACATGAAAATGGAAAGAGCAAATGCCAGTGGGGCAGACCAGTTTGTTTCCCAAACGGAATAAAAGGGTAACCCAACCAAGACAAACCCACCCATTCACAGAGGAAAAGCGGCAAGGATATGCTGGAGTTGGCTCTGGAACTGTGAGGAACTGTGAGGCAAGCTGGCTACTGAAAAGAGCTATTATTAAAAACCAAATCAACTTACAACTAAGTAAACTATATATTAAAAACTAAATACTCAAAACTCATTACTCCTATTTAAAAAAATTATTTACTATTGTCTATGTTCTTAAGGTTGTTTTTGGTTATCTATGGGGGAAACTGATTGGGAGCTACTGTGCATCTCTTCAAGTTCTGTGTCCAGTGGCAGCACACTGGTAACTAATGGGGGTATTTACATGATAAGAAATCAGCAAACATATATAAGTCAGGGGAACCCAGTTTCCAGGTTGTGCTAAACCAGACTTGATGCACACATCACTTATGTTCCCTCAGTTTCCAAATTTGTAAAGTGAAGTGATATATACTTCTTCTAGTGGGTAGATGTTGAGTTAAAGGAGGAGGAGAAAAAAACTACATTTATAAGAGCAATTTGTATGCTATTTCTTAGTTCTGCTTTTTACAAGATGTCTGGTTTTCTGTCAAACAACGGTTCCATTCTTATGTTCATTTATCCACCCTACAATTACCAAGTACATCTCAATGGAAGGCAAGATGATATAGTGGCATACACCAGTGATCCCTGTCCTTGAAGACCTTTCAGACTAATGGAAAAAGCAGGTATTAAATAAGTAAACAGAAGGGAGACTCATGATCCTCTATGTGGAACTGGAACAAGCAGACTTTAGCATGCTGGCTTAAAATCTGGCTTTACGCGGTGTACAAGCCTGGCCTTCTGAGCCTCGGCTTTCTCCTCTGCAAAGTGAGAACAGTAACGTATTACTTCATAGGGTTACTTTGTGAAGAGTAAAAGATGTATGGCTCAGGGCCTGCCTGGCATACATCAGGAGACAAATGATAGATATTGGGATCATAAATACCTATCATTTTTATATATACACATATATACACACATATGTAAGTCCAATACATAAGAGTGGCTTGCTCCTCCCCTTGGCCAGCTACTGTCTTGTTACCTATGTATTACCCAGCATTTATCACTTTCTGAAAACTATATTCTAGTTTGCATATTTACATGTTTATTGTCTGACTCCTCCCTAGAACATAAACACTGAAAGTGTAGGTATTTGTTGGCCTTTTTACGGCCTAACAGTGCTTTTCATGCAGCAGGTGCTTGGTAACGTTTGTTGTAGGAACAACATTGAACCTTTTTCTCATCTGCAAAATGGAGACCACACTGGCGATACATCTACTTTACAGACTTGAAGCGAAATTAAGGACAACCAAACGACTGTCAATTTTATTCCTACGGTGAGGTTCATGAGAACAGGAACATTTGAAGACCAGGCGCAGACACTGAGTGGACTCTTGAGCCACTAAACCCTACGGCTCTGTGGTGGCTACCACTGCTGGGGTAACAGGAAGAGTCCGGGAAGTGGAGTATGACCGATGACAGGCGGCGGGCGGAACTCGCCCTCGCCTCCAGGCAAGGAAGTGAGCCCTCAAGAAAAAGAAGCTGGACCCCGGACTTGAAAAATTAAAAAATAAAAAGCGGAACCGTTGGCTTCGCGGCTCCAGTGAGGCTTTGGGGACCCTGCGGAAGCTGGAGGATGCAGAAGGGGCGAGAAGAGGGGTCAGGACTGAGGAGAACGGGGTTGAAGGGGCTGCGGCAACCTGCCAGACACGCTTCGGGTCTCTGGGCGCTCTGCCCACCCCACCGCAGCTCCCGGCCGATACCCACGGTCGCCCCAAGCCTCCAGGAACCGGCCCCTCCCCCTCGCCTCTCTCCACTTGGACCCCCACTTCCTCGCTGCTCTCCTCGACCCGCTTCTCCTGGAGAACACACGATTTCTCCTGCCTTCTCCCCAATTCCTTTTCTGTCTCACACCAGCGAAGCCCCCTTACCGGCATCTTGACGGCGTCCTGGTCTTAACCGAAGGGATGATCGGTCCGAGCTAGGTGCTTCCGGTCTATCGGCCCTGGGCGGGGTAGCGGAAGTGAGGCGGAAGGGGAGGGCACAGCCCTTCCTGCGCTAACCGCAGCTGCGGCTGCGCGGGCCCGAAAGGCCGCCAGGGGGCGCCAGAGCATTAAGCAGGGTTCTAGAGTTTCTAGACGATGCATGCGTGTGTCATACGCGAAATGGAGAAGCGTCTTGGCGTTATGGACGCCCAATGATCAGTCATCTCTTTTGTTTCACACCCAAAATCACCTTTTCAGGGCAGTATTCCCTGGGTCACACCATTTTAAATGAAACCCCATGTCATTCCCTACTTCTCATACTTCTCTTTCCCTTTTAGTTCTGATTCTTTTTATTCTTTAGTTTACACTTGGTGTTTGTCTCCCTACCAGTGTGAGATTTTCGTCCGTTTTGTTTATACTGCACATAATAAGCATTCATAAACAGTTGTTGGGTAATGAGCCTAATCCACTAACTTTAAGAATAGGGAAAGGAGAACACGGAGAAGGGATTTGGGCGAAGGGATTTGGGCATCGTTCTCTACAAGGACCCTTCCTTAAGAGTGGGAAAATGGATTACGGCTTGACTCCAGATTCCACTATTTACTAGCACGGTAATTTCCGGCAGTTTTACCTCACTGTGTCTGTTTTCTCACTTGAAAATAGAGATAAGCAGCACTTACTTGTAAAGCTTAAAGCACTTTACTTGTAAAGTGTTTAAAACTTAGATACCTTGAACATACTAAAAGCTCAGTTCTTAACCTATTACTAGAAAGAAACCTCATGTTCCAGGTTTAGTTCAAATGCTACAGCCTCTATGGTAAACATGTTACCGGGCTCCAGCCCACAGGAGGAGTGGTCTCTGGCTCCCCTCCAAGTTAGATGTGGCAGTTGGGCCTCAGAAACCATTTATATAGCAGTGTGCTGCCTGGATCACGGAATGGACCAGTGGGGTGTGAGCTGTGGGTTGATTGATGCCAGGACTCTGCCTCTCATCATGTCAGGTGGTGGCAGAGCACCTCTTATAAATTACACTTCCTGAATTCTGGAACAAACCAATCAGGTGCAGAATTGAAAAATGGACCAATCAGACGAGGTGGGGGGGCACCTTGAAAGTGAATATAAGGCAGGATGGAAGGGCACAGAGATTTGGAGCCACAAGGAGCAGACTGAGAAGCACCCCAGAGGAAGAAGAGGTTCACAGAAGCAGCAGAGGATGACGAGCCCCTGCAGAGGAAGAGAAGAACTCTGAAGAGAGGAAGGCAGTTCCAGCCCTGGAAGAAAGGAGAGAACCTCCAGCTGCCGCCCTCTGAGGAGGGGAGAGAGGCTGAAGGACTGTAGAGACTGGGTGTTGGTCCTATCTGTGACACTGAGTGGAAGGAGAACCAAAGGCCCTGGGCCTGGTGTCTCAAAGAGCTGTTTGTTGGTGTTATAAACCAACAACTCACAAGAGCTTTAACACTGGGTGTTCATGAACACTGCCTTTGCAGGCCCATAGTGGTCATTACTACTGGACAGCGCTGCCCAGCAGTGGTGACTGGTGACTGCCAACATTGGAATACCACCTCTGCAGGCCTGCAGTGGTCACTGCTACTGGGCAGTGCTACCCAGCACTTCTGATGACTGCCAACACTGATGCTGTCTGGAAAAAGCAGCCAGCCTCTTGTGGATAGGTAAGCAGTCTTCTTTCCCCCTATTTGTAAATAACCCCCATAGTTGTTCCTGTAGCCTGAAGTCTATTGCAATTGTGCGCGTGGGTGAGAACCCACAGACAATGACCTATATCAGGCACTGTCCTCTGTTAGGCTATAGCCCCTGTTGCTATAGCCCTTGATTCTGGTTTGTAGCCTTTTGGGGATTTTGGGGGGACTCCCTGGCCTCAGACCTTCCTCTGCCCCATTTCAAACAGAGTTCCTTAGCAAAAGTGGCAATACCATACAATTCAGCCACATTGAGATGGTCAGGACAGGGTTCATTCCTACAACATGCAAACACTGAAGAACATGCGAACACTGAACAAAAGGATAGTTGCGCCACCTCTATGTTCAGAGCAGCATTATTCACAATAACCAACTCACAGACTCGACCTACATGCCCACTGACAGATGACTGGCTAAACTGGTGGTGTTTATATTCAATGGGATACTACTCAGTTATTTTGAAAAGGGCACAATTATGCTAATGAAATAAGTCAAAAAGTGAAAGACAATTACCCAATATGGAATATAAATAACCAAAGCACACAAACTGGCAAAACACAACAAACATAATTCTTAGATTCTGAAAATATGGTGGTTGCCAGAGAGGGAGGGGAGGGTGAATGAGAGGAGGATCGGCTAGAGGGATCATACAATGGAGTGGCCCCACTAGAAACTTAGTGCTTGTAGTGTGAAGAACAGGTATGAAGCTGTACTCCTGTGACTTTAAAGTATCACCAACCAATGGTAAAAATATTTGATTTTTTAAAAAGCCAAGTTCGTGCTGCCTCACACCATTTCTTCTACCTCAGATGGAAATATTCTTGTTTGCACAGATTTTTCATTCGGGCCTCTGGTCAAATGGCACCTTTTAGTAGAGGCCTTCCTTGATGAACCCTAAGTAGCCCTTTGGCCACTTTTCCTTCTTTCCCAGTTCCCAGCAGAGACTTCCCTGTTTATGGTTAGTATTAGGGCCCAGTATGTCAGCTCCATGTATGCTTCCCTTTCATTGCTAGTGTCTGACACCCATAAATTTACATGAAGAATCACATCAGGATCGACAAAACAGTGAACTCCTTGTTCTGAAACAGTAAGGTTCATCTACGAAACCTAAGCATCCAAGGTGAAAGGAAATATAATCTGGCCCATCAATTCTTCCCCTCAGCTATATACCAGACTCTCCAGAAGCTTAGCCAGGGAGGTAGAGCTCAAGGAACAATAAGGGGAAATGATTAGTTACCTGATCTTTCTTTCCCTCCCATATGACAATAAAATTCCTAAGAACTAACAAATGGGAGATCAGGGTGTCTGACCCTTTCTGTACTCAGTGTAATGCAGCCCAGTTCATCCCCATGGTGACCTTGTGGGAATAGCTCAAAAGGTTGCAAATATCCACTTGCCATCATTCTGGGACCCCAGGCACAAGCTCCCACTGACAGCCATGGTTTCTCCCATTTTTTTCTTTAAAATGGACAAACTCTGGGCCTCTCTGGTGGGACAAGAGTTAAAATCTCAGCACTATCAAGCTATTACCAGCCACTATGGCTTGAGTTCGATCCCTGCCAAGGGAGCTGACCCACATGGCACAGCAGACCTTACCTGTCTCACCCACTGCTCCCCTCAGCAGTGTATTTCAGTAGATCCGCCTGTTCTTCTCCCCACTCTGGCTCTGGTGGATCCTCTCAACCCCTGCACCTCTGGCCTACACCTCAGTTCTTGTATGCATAAATAAATCTTAGAAATAATAAAATGGAAAAACTCCTGACACTGCAGATTGATTAGAATGATTAAAACTTTAAAATTTGCAGATTGGCTATCAGGTTTCAATTTGTATCAGCTGGAAGATCGAACGCCAAATGACCAGTGGTGTCAGGGCCTGCTATGTAAATGGATGAGATTATGTAAAACGCTTCTTAGCACACTGTCTGATGGCACTCAACGAATGACTTTGCTTTGTGCAGCTGGACCTGGCCTACAGTCCTGGGCTACATGATCATCCCCCAGGCCCTGACTTTATACCCAACCCACATGAACTAGAAATACTGAAAAAAATCCCACTAACGTGACAAGAAAAAAAGTCTTGCATTTCTGTATTCATTTGTTACTGTTCAAAGAAAGTATGGATTTTCACATGCTCAGAGACTACAAACTATATTAAAAAAAAAAAGAAAGAAAGAAAGAAAGAAGCCAGGAGCTCCCTGGTGGTATAGGGGTTAAACATCTCGGCGCTATCAAGTTATCAACAGCCACTTCAGCATGAGTTCAATCCCCAGCCCGGGAGCTGATGCACATGGTGCAGACCTCTGCTCCACTCTGTCTCTGGTGAATCCTCTCACCCCTGCACTCTTGGCCTATACCCCAGTTCCTACATGCATAAAACGAAAACTAAATCTTAAAAAAAAAAATCAGTGACTACATTTGACACTTGAGAGAATTACTCATTCAAATACTTTCCCTGCCGAGCATTTCAAATGATAATTCTCACTGGAAAACAAGAGTGTAATGAAAAGCTAGTGCTTTCTTCTGTACCTACATCTATTTACACACACAGATATCTTACAACATAAAGTTACTTTTAATTTTTTAATGATACAAATAATACCTTTTCAGTGTAGGAAAACTGAAAAATACAAATAAAGTATGGTCGTATCTGAATTCTCCCAGGTTTTTGCCTTTGGAGACACATACGAATATTCTGTTACAGTTATTCCTATCCCTCAAAATCTTTCAAAAAACAGAACTCAAACAGTAAAAATAAAGTTACAGAGGTCTTAACTGACCACAGGTGCTAATTTATATTATGTACAAAACAATGAGCATTCATTGTGATTTCGACTTTTAAAATCTAAATTGATATTGTTAAAATAATACTAAGGTTCCATTGCAGCAGCAATTTCAGAAAAACTTAACACTTGATTCAGGCATGCTGCTGATCAATACCCAAATATTAATTTTGTTTATAAAATAAGCAGCTTCCTAGTACTGCGTACTTCGAAGAGTGTTCCGCTGACTCAGTCACAGGTCTTCACACAGACACAGTTCCCTTTCAATACAATCTTCATTCATTCTGACGCTCTTGAAAATACTCATCAAACATGGAAGATGATTCCTCTTCATGTTCCTGACACAAAAGAAACACAAAATAGAAAACGCATTCCTTTCCCCCCTGGTTAGACTTTGTATGGGTTTACCTGTCTTTTGGGCAACGTCCTTTCGGTTGCTAATATCCAGCAGTAGTTCCAGGTGTTGTTCATAGGTAATGGTTAACAGCAATACAATGTGATGAACAGAACTTTCCAGAGAATTCTTTAATTTACCACCCAGCTCATTAGAAGGTTTTCTTGAGTTGACACTCATGACCCTTGTCAGCTGTGACCACCCACTAGTGACACGAGAAGGCAGCGCACATTCAATCAGATTTGACCTCCTCTTTGCATACATTCCCGAGTTCTAAGTCTTGATCATCCTGCCCCTGTGAAAGGTAGAGTCCATTTGATACCACTTAGGGAGCACAGGCCAATCTCAGAGATCACCCAGGAAAATCCAGATTCTGTGACCAGTAAGAAGCTAATTGAAGGATCTGCTGGGATTATGGAGGAGGCCAGTGAGGACTGGCAAATGTTTGTACCAAAAGCCAAAGATCAAAAATTACCTTAGGTTCTTTGAATTCCAAGTCTTCCCCATACTGAATGGTGAAATCAATGTGCTGCAGCACGATGTTCATGCTTTCTTCGTCTGACTGGTCATAAGGCAAAAACCGAACCATGCTGTAGTCATCTACCTACAAGTCGAGAGTTTCAGAAAGTTTCTGGATCATTCTGAAAATGTACAAAACTCTCAATTATTTTATTTAGAACTGAGTTTGTAATAATTTATATTTCTGATTAAAGCCATTTGTGAGGGGAGGAAGGACAAGAAACAATGGCACATCATGATTGATTTTTACACTAGAACTTACTAAAACGTTGGTTAACTTATTGCTTAGCTAGACGCTATTTCATAGGTGTTTATTTGAATTCAAAAACCATTGGAAGGGCCTCCCTGGTGGCGCAGTGGGTTAAGCAACGCACTATGAAGCAAACCATAGCCACTGCAACACAAGTTCGATCCCTGCTGCCGTACAGGCTAGGGACCCACATAGTGCGGCAGACCTCTCCTGCTGTGCCCGCTGCTCCCCTCAGCAGTGTACTTCCGTTGATCTGCCTGTTCTGCTCCCCGCTCTCTGTGGTGAATCCTCTCACCACCCCCCCCCCCCACCTCTGGCCTGTACCCCAGTGCTTGTATGCATAAATAAATTAAAAAAATAAAAAAAAAATTGGAAGTTTCAAAAGGCCGCAGGCAGTTCTGAATTCCCTAGATAGGTTAGAATAATAGATATGTCATTTAATTTATGAGCTGCTGCCAACAATCACTTTTAATTAAAACTTATTACTGCCAAAGCTCAGTTTCTCACTGCCTCTTCATAAGGAAATCAGAATAGACTGTGCTTTCCATAGTGGGGGAGGGCGAAGGGTGGAGGCCTGACTAGATGCAGATAAACACCTGAGCAGGTCATTCAAAAACATGTCAGCAGCTTACCAGTCCACAAATGGCTTGAGTCAACTTTTTGAATTTTTTGCTTCTTAAGTCACTTGTGGAATCATCTAGTAAAGAATACATGTCTGGATCTAGAAACCTTTAAAAAGGAGAAAGCTGAGTGAATAAATCCAGAAACCTGATTTACACACTGACAGACCCTCCTATCTAAATAAAATTTGGAAGGTTTGGCTCTGCACTTGAAAGCAGATGGTGACAGAAGAAGTGAACTCACTTCTCAATTTCCTTTTTAGCTTTCTTGCTCAGTAGATCCATTTTTGTCATGATGTTCACTTGGGGAATCTCTAGAGATATCATCGCACTCAGGGCTGCCATGATGCCAGAAATAAACTGGAGGAGGAAACAGAAAAGGGAAGGTGAATCCACTGTTGCCAACAAAGTTCCTTAGTCTCTGCCTAAAAGGTTTCTGCTCCTCACTGGAACAAAACTGGCCCAAGTAAAAGAAATGCTAATACTAAAGAAAAGGCAGTTCAGTAACTAGATGGTTGATTCTTGTTTTTCAAAGGTTAGGACAAGGAGAGATGTAAAGTTAATCTACAGTAATCAGAAATCTCAATGTAGACATATCTTTAACCTCCTTTTCTATCAAACATTCCTCAAGAGTTACTGGAGAAATAGTCTGTTTCAGATAGTTCATCAACTAGACCAAAAATCTTCTATTAGACACATCTACCTCGCTATTCTTGGTAAGTTGTTCCTCCAAAATCTATATAATTTACTATTTTTGAGTAAAAATACATTATCATAATATCATAATAAGGGTCACTAACACTGGAGTGGTTTGTAAGGTGCCCAAAATTACAAAACAATTAAAGGAGATTGTCATCTACTTGTGCCCATGACTGAAAACAATCAACAGATTTAGCCTCCAACCTTGAACGATTCCACCATGAACTGAGAATCAACCAGAAAAACGCCACAGACTCGGAACTCCCACTGTTCCAGCTGTTGCACCAGCTGTTTCATGACGGGCAGGTGAGTGTACAGTTCAATCTGACCTACATGAAGAACATTACAGGCCTGTTACAAACAGGAGATAAGTGAAAGCATCAATTACAGGAAAACTTTTCCAGTAAGGAAGTTAAAAAAAAAGGCTGTCAATCTCTACTATCCCTAGTAGAATATACTCAGTGTAGCAATGACTCTTACTCCCTCTTGAAGCAGTCTCAAAACCCAAGGTCCTGCCGCCATGGGAATCCCAAGGAACCAATTCTGGTTTTTGTAGAAAAACAGAACTGTGCCGACACAAAGCAAGTACCATCAAGGTATGTGCAGTTGGGACACTATTCGAGCTGTACACTCAGGCCTGAGGCACTTTTGCGAGGCCTAGTGCATTCAGTGAGAAGTAAAGGGAAAAGGTGGGACCCCAAATTCAAGAGGCTCAGTCTATTTTTTTCCTTCTCAAAGAGCACACGTTTATTACAGAGAGAAGGATAGGCGCATAGCAGGATAAAACATGTCCACAAAGAGTTTTCAGTGATGTGGTGGACGCTATGATCTCGATACAGCATAAATATGTGCCGATTCCATGTGATCCTCACAGGCCCAGCTTGGTTTTCTCCAGTATCTCCTCCAGGAATTGTACCTGATTTTACAAACAGCTGTCATCCAAATCCACTGGGGAATGGGATGATTCTGTTTTGCTTGGCTTGGAATCACTGATCCTAAAAGTCTTGTGAGAAGACATGGCAAGGAAGAGAGCAGCATGCATAGCCCAATGGCGGAAGGAAGGCATGAGAGAGGCTCAAGTCTAAAACTCACAATTTGGCTTAAGAAGCAGACCTACTCGGCCTTACCTCACTACAGTCCCCCTTGGTTACTGGGCTCCAGTAACCCTGGGTTACTTGGCCTTCCTGATGCCCACCTGAAGGCCTCCAGCATGCCGTGCTCTTGGCCTGAATGGTCTCCTTCACCTTCACCCTAAAACCTAGCTTCGAGGCCACATGATCAGAAGCCTCCCCTAACCACTCTGCGATGTGATGGTCTGTGCTTCGCCTGAAGAACACATGTCACAAGTCAATGTCAAATAATTATGGGGGTGATATCTGTTTTTACTGTTTAGCACTCCCACTTAACTATGAGCTCCACCAAGTAGAGCTCACAGCAGCCAGGCTCTCCATGGTATTCCCAGTTAGCCAGGTCAGCAGTTAACTCAACAAATGAATTAGCGCCAACCAAAGAGTCTTGTACCCTACTGCAGTAGGGCTCAGAGCTACATACGCTCCACTTTCTCTCACTAAGAGCATGACTTCAAGTAAACGAACACACTCAAAGTGCTGGTTTACCTGGACAGTCAAAAAGGATGTAGTCGTCCTCTACATGGCCAAGGCAGTTTTCCAGCCAGTCAAAATTATTGGCAAAGTACTCCATGCAAAACACCAATCCTCCATTGGGACCGAACCGCAGAGAATCATCCTCCATCACATCATCCACCTCAATCAGTTCCCGGATATCTGAAAAGGATAGACAGGGCCCACAATATAAAAGCATCCTTTCAGAAACTCTTAATTCTCATCAGTAATCATTAACAACTATATATAAACAAACTCACATGCATGATGTTATCTCTGTACATGGTTATACACTATAGCAGTGTCCATGGTTACTAATTCAACTATTGTATAGCAAGGCAATGGAATCCTATGCAGCCATAAAAAAGGAGAATTCATTAGGTATAATACAATCTCCCAGGTGTAAGTGTTAAGTGTAAGGTGTAGACCTCTATGTAAGAATGTTATGGTTTGTATTTTTTCCTTTACGTAGAAGAACTGGGTGGGGTACAGGCCAGAAGTGCAAAGGGTTGAATGGATTCACCAGAGACAGAGTGGGAAGCAGAGCAGATGGATCTACTAAAATACACTGCTGAGGGGAGCAGCAGGCAAGACAGGAGAGGTCTGCTGCACTCTGTGGGTTAGCTCCGTGGTCAGGGATCGAAAGCGTGCTATAGTGGCTGCCAATAGCTTCACAGCACTGCAACTTAACCCCTTGCACCACCAGGGAGGCCCTGATTTGTATTTTAAAAAAAGAAAGATTCCCTACATATACTAATAATACACAAATATGACTTGTGTACAGAATCTCTATGGAAAGACATCCCAGAAATGGGCAACAATGGCTGCTTCCAGGGAGGGGAGTCAATCTCCCGCTATAGAGTTGGGAGGGAGACATTTCTCTGTGCACTTACACTTCTGTACCTTTTGCATTTTGAACCATGTGAACATACATTATCTATTCTAAAGCAAATTAAACCAACCTAAATTTGGAAAAGCAATAACTATTTCTAAACAGGATAATTCCAGGGAAGCCTCTTAAGCTCTCTGAGCCTCACTTTCCTTAGTTAACAAACTGGGGTGGTGGGGAAGTCAAATATCATGGGGGAGAAAGATAAGGACTACATGAGCGAATACAGCTAAATCATCTATAGTGGAGGTTTAAGACATTGTGATTCTATGTATGGTTATCTTTTACTACTACATTTTGGACATCAGTAATTATAATGTCACTGTAGGTTTTTATCTTTGTGTTCAAACCCACATTTTCTGTTCACAGAAAACTGTGCCTCAACCATTCACTGTCATTTATGTTTATATGCATAACATCTTCCTACACCTTTTCCCAAGGATAAACCTCTGACCCAGGAGGGACCAATAAAATGGATCTTCTAATCAGTCAGTAAAACATTTAAACCAGAAGTGATGTGAACACGGCGCAGGGCAGAGGGTGGATCTTAAGAGGATCACTTGTATCCAGAAACAGAGAAGGTTGCTCTGTAATAGAGAGAAAAAGAGAGACAGATAAAAAGCCAGCTCTGTTCTGTTAAGCTTTCATGTTTGGGGTTCTAGTCTTTCGTAAAGTCTCAATGTATTAAGATTCAATTAAGTCTCAAAGCTATCACCACTGCTTCAGCCTGAGGTCTGATCTCTAGCCAGGGAGCTGACCCACATGGCATAGTAGACCTCTCCTGTCTCGCCCGCTACTCCCCACAGCAGTGTATTTCAGTAGATCTATGTAGCGGCAGGATGGGGTGGCACTGGAGGCAGGGTTCGGGATGGTTCTAGGCAGACGGGTCAAGAAAGGAGAGTCTCTTGGAGCCCTTAGTGGCTTTTCATACTTTATTTAGTAGAGGTGGCCAGGTACATGGCAGGCAGGGGTGCCGGGGGGCCAGGAGGCTGGCAGGCCTCCCAGCCCCTGGCGCATCTCACCCTCTCGGCTGCTTTGCTACTGCTGCTGCTCCTTCGTCCTGTTGATTCTGTTGGTTGGTCCTCACAGTCCTGTCTGTTGGTCCTTGCAGTTCTGGCGTCCTCATGACCCCGCCCATTTATGCCCGTGTCCAACACAGGTGCACCCACTTGCGCATGCCCACCCTGGAATGCTCGTAGCCCCGCAGGTGTCCATCATCAGTGGTGGGAGGGTGGAAATACCTGATCAACCTTTACCCTACAATCTACCTGTAATGCTCCCCACTCTTTCTCTGGCAAACCCTCTCACACACACATAATCCTCTCTCACACACTCTGGGTAGTTCTTCTACCCCCCAAAAAATAAGATCTTTTTTTAAAAAAAGCTTTCTCTTAGATTTTTGAGAGGCCCCTGATCTCCTATTAAATCCTCTTTTTATTTACGTTAGCACAAGTACTTTATATTGATTTCAACCAAATGATCCCAGAGCAATGCAGTGTTTTTCTCAAGATGACTTTTCATACTCCTTTCTTCAACCTACTTTAGCCTCCCCAACCTCACTCTGCACTCTCAGATAGTGACCACATATGTCACTAACAGAATTCAGGAAAGAATTAAAGAGAACATCCATATTCCTGTCACCAGTGTTAGCTGGTGCCTCCCACCTTGCCTTCCTACCTGTAACATCCCATGCTTGGCAAAAACAGATTGTCTATACCTATTAGGGAGCCCCTCTCCTTTCTCATTCTTGGGATTACTCCTGCAGTTATTCCTACTCTTCAGGACCTTCAGTTTCTCTCTTTTTACAGGACTATTTGCTTCAGTACACATTCATAACTGAAATTACCATGTCTAATCTTAAAACTTCCCTTGACCCTCTCCACCCTCTCCGGTTAACATCCTGTTGCCCTGACTCTTGTCCAGCAAAACTTCCTCAGCAAGTTGCCTCCTGTCAGCACTCACACGTACCACCTCCAATTCATTCTTCAAATCTCTGCAACCCACTTCACTCCCTACCACACCACTGAATCACTAGTCAGTCACCATCAACTCCAAGTGCCCAAATCTAACAGTCACTTCTCTGTGCCTATGTCATACAACTTCTCCCCTGTTTCTGACTTCTCCAACCACCAGCTCTTCCTTAAAACATTCAGTCTGTTGGCAGTCCTTCTCCACAATCCATATTTTATATATCTAGTGCTTATTTCAAGCTATAAACTCAGGGAGACAGGAAGGAAGTAAAGGAGAGTGTCTATCTTGATCTCTGTTATAACCCTGCTGTCTGGCATAAAATAGGTGTTCCACAGACATCTGAATGAGTAAATTAATATAATTTTAAAACCTCAACACTTATAGAATGCTCAGCAGTACTCCAGATTCATCATAGCAAGACTAAGTCAGCATGAAAGGCAGAAGGGGAGATGGTGCGGGAGGAAGGAATTTCCTCAGCCTTAATTTTTGCATTAATGTCCAAGAAAGGAAACTGTCACATACAACATGACTGGATGTCACCACATGATACCCAGCCTCATGCTGTTCACCATGAAACAGGGAACCAGTCTGTTTATCAGCTTTTGTGCTGAGCAGTCAGCATTCACGGCCTACTCAGCCTCTCATTTTTCCTTAAGGAGAGGGAATGCTCTGCTCAGTACTCACCAGCCATCACAGGGTAGTTGAAGTGCTCTGCTGCTGGATCCAGGTTGACCACCTGAACAGAGCGGTTGAGGGCTTCGCAGTGCTGGACCATGGTGGCACAGTAGGTGCTCTGCAATGTGACAAGGCAAGAGAGGTCAGAGCAATAGGCTGCAATCCCTGCACCTCCAGGACTCTTAGCACACAGTATTTTTAATGACAAGTCACCTACCTACTTCTCAAATAGTCTATAGGCTCTGGCTAGACAGGAGTTATGTCTTAGTCACATGGGTATTTCCTGCACCCAGAATAGGTCAAGCCTGGGAACAATGTGTTGTTAATTTAAGATCTGAGGCCTTTACAAATCTCCAAAGAAACTCTAGTGTTTCCTACCCTTCTGTTATTTGATCAATACCTCCACCATTTCTACATATTTGCATGTTGCAAACTTCATTCCCTTAATTTACAAGCAGGAATACTGGCTATGCAGGGCAGGTAGCTGTGCCAAGAGACTCCAAGATAAGGGTCAGGAACAAACCACTACCCACCCCCCTGCCCACAATAATGAGAGAAATAAAAAGAAAAAAATATACAAGAAAAAAACTGCATCTCTGTTTTAAACCAAAAAAAGTTGTATTTATCACAACCTGAAGGTGACCATAAACCAAAACACAACTTCAAAACTCTTTCGACACTAGCTAAATACAATTACCTGCCAAAACCTTGAGTCTAAGATCTGCTCTCTGAAAAGACTTGAATTAAGAAGTGCTGAAGATACACTAGTACTAACACAAACTGAAGGAGAACTGAAAAGGGAGCAAATTTCTACATGATTCAGGGTTCATTGATGTCAGGTCCCTATAGCATCTAAAATGGCCTGGAGGGATAGAAATATGGCAGAAAACATAAGGTAGCAAATACAGATGTGAATTTAAAGGACTGTACATCCTCAGACCTACACGTTATAAGTCAATAAAACTTGTTCTCTTATAAATAAGTAAATCAAAATAAAATAATAATTTGTAGGAAACATCAAAATAAGAATAAATAAATAAAATCGCCTCTAATGCCATGTCTGAAGCTCTGAGAAACAGTGATTAAGGAGACCTGAGAAACAGTGATTAAGGAGACCTTCCTTTAACCTCTTAGGTGCGAGAGAGGGCTGGATTTTGGATTCAAATTCCAGCCATCACTTACTAGTTGGGTGATCTTGGGCAAAGAACTTAAGCTCTTTCGGCGTTCCATTTCCCCCTTATGTTTGAAATGAGAAAAACAGGACAGCTCTCAGAGCTGTTGGGAAAAGGAATTGAGGCCTTCAGCTCACTATCTAGGACATAAGTACACACTAGACATTAGCCACGAGCCTTAGTTTTCTTTCAAAATAACAACCAAAAGGACACCGAAGCCCAGACTGCAGAAGTGAGCTGCCCAGCATCTCAAGGGCCCCAATACACACACCTGCCACTGCCCCCCTTAGACTCCCAATCCCCCTGCCTCTCACGAACTCCGACTTTTTTCTCCTCCCGTCAAAACTCACCTTCCCGCTGCCTGCGGGTCCCATGACCAGCTGGGCATACCGAGGCATGTCGACGCCTCCTGCACCCTGTGCGGCTGGGCCCTCGCACAGCTCAGAGTCAGACCGCCACTCTCCCCTTCGCGCCACGCCCACTGAGTTCCGGAAACAGGAGGTGCGAACCAATCGCAACCCTTGAGCCTTGCGTTCGGCCACACCTCTGCCTACGGAGCGCCCCGCGGGCCAAATGCCATGTGAAATGCGTCCTGCGGGAACGCTGCGGAGGGTGGCGGGAGTGTTTGTGCGTGCGCAGAAATATTGGGCCCCTTGGCAGTTGGGATTCTAGCGGAACCGCGTTGCCTTGGTGATAACGGCTAACGGCTAACTAGGCTTCCTTGGTGCTTTTTGGGCCTTGGCCGGCGGACTGATGTTTAACCTCTGGGATGACAGTCGAAATGCAGAGTTGGTGCCCATTTGCCGAGGGCTGGGATGCGGAGGGGGAAGGCCCGGCGTTTCAGGGGGCACGTGTGTTACCTGCCCGTGACGCCTCTATTCCATTAACAGACAAACGTGCCGGCGCTGAGGCCGCCGCAGCACTCCCGCCCCTCACCCAGTCGAACCCCGGGATCGCGGCTCTGCCCGCCCCGCTTTCCCGAAGCCGTTCGGGCCGTGTCCGGACCGCCTCGGAAGGGGCTCGAACCCGGCGTCGGCCGCTACGGCCGCGGTCTCGCCGCCTGACGCGCGCGTGATCACGGCAGGGACTCGGCCGGCTGCTCCCCACTCAGCTCGCGGGCGGGTCCGGGCTCCTGTGAGGCGATGCCCGGTCAGGGCCCGGTGTCCGACTGGACGGAGGGCAGCCCTTCCGCAGAGCCGCTCGCCGAGGCCACGGGCGAAGGCGAGGGCGAGGGCGAGGGCGGCGGCGGCGGAGGGTGAGGCGGCGGAGCCCTGGGGGTTAGGGATCGGGTGGCCGGCCCCGGGCATCGATCCCCCGCCAGGTGGGAACTGGTCGCGCCCGCGGCCGCCTCCCCGCCGCCCTGAAGTGAGACGAGGGAGGACCGTGGCGGTGGCGAGGCTGGGAAGTATGGCAGCCGCTGACAGCTTAGGGGAGGGCTTCCGAGGGAGGCCTGGGAGGAGGGTGGGTGCTGTGACGGACGGAGGGCGGTGACTGCGACGGTCGCCTGCGCGGTGCGTCTCTGGGCCCCGCGGGGGCGCTGTGAAACCCGCTCCGGAGGCTGCGGTCTGGCGAGGGCCGAGGCTCCTCGCGGGGCTTCGCAGTCAACCAGTCGGTTCCCTGCGTGTGACTTTAGCCACCTTTGTGCCCGTGGGCTTCATCATCGCCTGTGACACAGATCACCCCTACTGTAGTTACTCCCTAAAAGTGCAAGGTAGTCCTTCTCCAGATTCAGCTCATAATCCTGGTTCCTGCTGCACCCAGGGCTATCTTCATTATTATTATTATAAATATTACCTGGTGGATTGAAACTTCTTAAAGATGAGATGGTATCTTGTGTTTCTTTACATCCTAATGCCTAACAAAGTGCAAGATCCTCCCTTCAGGAGATGGTTGAATTCTTGGTCTTTGAATAAACTGCTTGAAGAGAGGAGAATGTTTCATTTTAATTTGAGAAAAGAAAAAAACAGCCTTATACAAACTTAGAAGCATTCGGACCAGCATACCAGTTCCAGCACCTTACTCACAGCCAATAAAGAACAAGATAGTCGTTCCCATGCCCAAATTACTTTATTAAAAGTAAAGAGAGCAAGAAAATATGGATAGCATAGGAGCCCAAACTACTTTATGAAGTTGATTGTGGGAATTTGATTAGGAGGCTATGAAAGTAAGATCAAAAATGACTTAAAGAAAATCCTTGCTAGTATGGTACAAAAATCTCATGTTCACTTTGAAAAATCTGGAGTCATTAGGCTATAACCAGAATTAAGAAAATTTGCAAGACATTCTCATGGAAACATGAAAAGTGAAAAGCATATGTAATTCTGTCCTTTTAAATTTTAAACTTTCTTTACTGCTTATAATACTGTCATTTATTACATATTTACATTTTTTTAACAGATCACTTGGACATGCTTATTACCAGAATTCTAAAGGCACTGGTAAGTAGAGCTTATAAGGCAAATAGTATGTATAAATAATATGCTCAGATAAGTCAATTTTGCTGTTACTACTTACACAATGGAGTTTTAAAAATAGACTTTATTAGCATCCTGGGTGAACTTAGTCTTTTAAGATTCCAAAGAACAATCCAGCAGGTTCTTTCTCTTCTGGTAATTTGTCTCACATCAAGTATTTTTAAAAGAGTATTTCAGAATAACAGTGATCTGAAAAGAATTATGTTTATAACTAATGATGGTTGAAAAGCACAGAACATGGCCTGGGGCTTATACACAGATTGAAGGAAAAAAATCTAAATTGAATAGCTCAGATATTTCCTAGTACTGGTACTTATTTTCCTCTCACTTGAAATAAAGAGTAGAACTGCTGGATTAAATGAATAAGACAGACCCCTCAGAGGTCTCTCACTAATATTTTTTGGGGGTGGGAGGAACAAATTCAATTCAATGGTATATATTAATCTGGAAATTTTTTAAAATTTTTTTTCTCTTTATTCGTGTATATTTGACATCACTTGTAGTCCCCAGGGAGTTCCCACCACCATTTCACCAGTGCACATCACCTCAGTCCCTTGTGCTCTTTCTGCCCTCATTCCAGTCACTCTCCTTCGTCCCCTCCCCAAAGTGTCTCTGATATCTTTAGCTCTTGGTTTTTGTGGTGTTGTGATTTGATTTTTTGTTGTTGTTACCGTTCTTTTCCTTGATCCCTTATTTGATTCCCTTATATTCCTCCTAAAAGTGAAACCATCTGACATTTTTCTTTTGCCTTCTGACTTATTTCATTGAGCATAATCCCTTCTAGCTCCATCCATGTTTCTACAAATCTCATCCATGTTTCTTTTGTCTTTTTTGAGTGCTGAATAGTGTTCCATTGTGTATATATACCACATCTTCTTGATCCATCTATTTTTGGGCATTTGGGTTGTTTCCAGGTCTTACTTATTATAAATAGTGCTGCAGTGAACATAGGGGCACAGGTATTCTTTTTAATCAGTGTTTTTGTATCATTTGGATACATCCCTAGGCGTGGGATTGCTGGGTCATATGGTAGCTCCATTTTTAGTAGACTGAGGAACCTCCATACAGCTTTCCGTAGTGGTTGAACTAGTTGGCATTCTAATAAATCTGGAAATTTTCCTTGGAAAATTTCTACTTCTTACAGTTACCTAAGAAACATACATATTTGTGTGTATATACACGCATCAATATGCATATCAATAATGGAGTTGTTTTATTTTTAAAATTAGACTTATTTAATTATTTTTGATATCATTTGTGTCCCCCAGGGAATTCCCACCACCATTTCACCCGGGCGCCATCACCTCAGTCTTTTGTGATCTTTCTGCCCTCATCCCCGTCTTTGCCCTCCCTTTTCTCCTTCCACCCCCCCCCCCATAGTCCTTTTGGTTTATCTTTGACCTTTTGGTCTTGTTGAGTTTTTTTGTTTGTTTGTTTTTGATTGTAATTGCCCATTTCCTTGCTCTTACTCTTCTTTTTGTTGTTGTTGTAGTAGTTGTTGTTCTTTCACATTCCTCCCAAAAGTGAAGCCATCCAATATTTTTCTCTTGCCTTCTGACTTGTTTCACAGAGTATAATTCCTTCTAGCTCCATCCATGTTTCTATAAATGGCCCTAGTTTGATTGCTGAATAGTATTCCAATGTGTATATGTACCACATCTTCTTGATCCAGTCATCTACTTTTGGGCATTTGGGTTGTTTCCAGGTCTTACCAATTATAAATAGTGCTGCAATGAACATAGGGGTACAGGTGCTCTTTTGGATCGGTGTTTTTGTGTCCTTTGGGTAGATGCCTAGGAGTGGCATTGCTGGATCATAAGGTAGCTCCATTTTTAGTAGACTGAGAAACCTCCATACAGCCTTCCATAGTGGTTGGATTAACTTGCATTCCACCAGCAGTGTAGTAAAGTTCCTTTTTCTCCACGTCCTCGCCAGCATTTGTTGTTGTTGTTGTTTATATGTGCCATTCTTACCAGTGTAAGGTGATACCTTATTGTGGATTTTATTTGCATTTCCCTGATATGAGGGATGTTGAGCATTTTCTCATGTGCCTTTGGCCATATGTATGTCCTCTTTGGAGAAGTGTCTTTTAAGTTCTTCTGCCCATTTTTTGATTGGGTTTTTTACTTTGATTTTCTTGAGTCTTACAAGTTCTTTGCATATCTTTGTGATCAGACCTTTGTTGTGTAGAGCACAAAGATTTGTTCCCATTCTGTGGGGTTTCTCTGTTTTATTTAATGTTTCCTTTGCTGTGCAGAAGCTTTTTATCTTGATGTAGTCCCATCTGTTTATCTCTCTCTCATTTTTATTACTTTGGGGGATGCATCTTCAAAGGCGCTATTGAGATGTATGACTTCTAGCATTTTACCTTTGTTTTCTTCTATAAATTTTAGTTTCAGGTCTTACATTTAGGTCTTTTATCCATTTTGAGTTGATTTTTGAACATGGTGTGAAGTAGTGGTCCAGTTTCATTTTTTTTCCATATGGTGGACCAGTTTTGCCAGCACCATTTATTGAATAAGCTGTCTTTGTTCCATTGCAAATTCTTTGCTCCTTTGTCAAAGATCAGTTCTCCATAGTTGTGTGGTTTTATTTCTGTGTTTTCTATATGTTTCCATTGGTCTGTGTGCATGTCCTTATTACAGTACCATGCTGTCTTAATTACTGTTGCTTTGTAGTAGAATTTGAAGTCTGGGAGTGTGATACCTCCATTCTCTTTTTTTGTCAATAGAGCTTTGGCTAATCAGGATTTTTAGTGTCTCCATATGAATTTCATCAATATTTGGACTATTTCCTTAAAGAATTTCATTGAGATTTTTATCGGTATTGTGTTGAATCTGTAAATTGCTTTTGGTAGGATGGTTATTTTGATAATGTTGATTCTTCCTATCCATGAACAGGGGGATATCCTTCCATTTCTTTGTGTCCTCTTCTATTTCTTTAAACAGTGTTTTATAATTTTCTCTATATAGGTCTCTTGTTTCTTTTGTTAGGTTGATTTCCAAGTATTTGATTTTCTTGGTTTCAATTGTAAAGGGTATATTTTTCTTGATTTCTTCTTCTTCAGATTGGTTGTTTGTATATAGGAAGGCTACTGACTTTTGTGCATTTATTTTGTATCCTGCTACTTTACTAAACTGGTTGATTGTTTTAATTAGATTTTCTGTAGCGCCTTTAGGGTTTTCCAAGTATATTATCATATCATCTGCAAATAATGATAGTTTTACTTCCTCTATCCCTATTTGGATTTCTTGTATGTCCTTTTCCTGTCTTACTGCTCTAGCTAAGACTTCCAGTACTATATTGAATAGCAGTGAAGAGAGTGGGTATCCTTGTCTTGTTCCTGATCTTAAGGGGATTGCTCTCATTTTTTCACTATTGAGGATTATATTTGCAGTAGGTTTGTCATATATAGTTTTTACCATGTTGAGTTATGGTCCTTCTATTCCAAGGATTTCAAGAGCCTTCATCATGAATGGATGTTGGACTTTGTCAAATGCCTTTTCTGCATCAATTGATGTAATCGTATGGTTTTTGTTCTTCTTTTTGTTGATATGTTGGATTATGTTGATTGATTTTCGGATATTGAACCATCCTTGAACTTCTGGAATAAATCCCACTTGATTGTGGTGAGTTATTCTTTTTATGCATTGTTGTATTCTGTTGGCTAGAATTTTGTTGAGGATTTTTGCATCTGTGTTCATTAGGAAGATGGTCTGTAGTTCTCTTTTTTTGTGTTATCTTTGTTTGGTTTTGGTATTAGTGTAATATTGGCTTCATAGAATGTATTAGGTAGTATTCCTTCTCGATTTTTTGAAAGAGTTTGTATAAGATAGGTACTAGTTCACTTCTGAATGTTTGGTAGAATTCATTTGTGAATCCGTCTGGTCCTGGGCTTTTGTTTTTGGGGAGTGCTTTGATTACTTCTTCAATTTCACTACTTGATACTGGTCTATTTAAGTGTTCTATTTCTTCTTTGTTTAGCTTTGGATGGTTATATCTTTCTAAAAACTTGTCCATCTCTTCTAGATTGTTAAGCTTGTTAGCATATAGCTGCTCATAATATTGTCTATTTTTTTAATCTCTTTTGAGTCTGTTGTTATTTCTCCTCTTTCACTTGTGATCCTGTTTATTTGTGTTTTCTCCTGTTTTTTCTTTAGTAGCCTGGCTAGAGGTTTATCTACTTTGTTTACTTTTTCAAAGAACCAGCTTTTGGTTACATTAATCTTTTGGATTGTTTTCTTGATTTCTAATTCATTTATTTCTGCTTCAATTTTTATAATTTCTTACACTGGTTTTTGGATCTTTTTGTTGCTCTTTTTCTAGATTGTTAAGGTGTGAGGTTAGATTGTTCCTTTGAGTTTTTTCTTGTTTGTTGATGTGGGCCTGGATTGCTATAAACTTTCCTCTTAGGACTGCTTTTGCTGCATCCCATACATTTTGGAATGATGTGTCCTCGTTGTCATTCAGTTCAAAGTATTTTTTAATTTTCTCCCTATCCATTGTTCTTTCAGTAGTGTTGATTTCAATTTTCATGATGCAGGTAGGTTTCTTTTTTTCTTATTGTGATTTATTTCTAATTTGATACCTTTGTGATCAGTGAATATAGTTGGAATAATTTTGACCTTACTGAATCTGTTGATGTTGGTCTTGTGGCCCAATATATGATCAATTCTGGAGTATGTTCCGTGTGCACTTGAGAAGAAAGTGTAATCTAATTTTTTTGGGTGTAGGGTCCTACAGATGTCCGTTAAGCTCATGAGTTTTAAGTCTTTATTGAAGGCTCTGGTCTCTGTTTATTTTTTGTCTTGTTGATCTGTCCCTGGTGAAAGTGGGGTGTTGAAGTCTCCTACTACATAGTTGCTTTCTTTAATGTTTTCTTTTAGAGCTGATAGTAATTGTCTGATGTATTTTAGTGCTCCTTCATTTGGAGCATATATGTTGGTGAATGTTATATCTTCTTTAAGTACTGTGCCCTTGACCACTATATAGTGCCCTTCTTTGTCTTTTTTAACCTTTTTTATTTTGAAATCTATCTTGTCTGATATAAGTATGACTATAAATGTGTTTCCTGAAGACAGCAGTACTTTGGATTATGTTTTTTAATCCAGCCCACTTACATTTAAAGTTAAAATTGTTATGCTGGCATCTGTGTTTGCCATTTTGTCTTTTTGTGTTATGTTTTCCCTTGCCTTATACTGTTCCTCTTTTTCATTCTTCTAATGGTTTTGGCTTTAGTGCTTGTAGAAATTTTTGGAGAGGAGGTTTGGTCATGCTGAATTCTGGAGTTTCTGTTTGTCTGGGAAAGTCCATATTTTTCCTTCATATATGAAGGAAAGCTTTGCTGGATACAAAATTCGTGGTTGGCATTTGTTGTCTTGAAGTTTTTTGAAGATATCCTTCCACTCCCTCCTTGCCCGTAGTGTTTCTTCCAAAAAGTCTGATGTTAGCTTGATAGGTTTTCTTTTGTATGTTATCTGTTTCTTCACAATAATGGGGTTGTTTTAAAGTGCATATTGCATTGTAGGCTCATTTAGATTCCTCAACAAAATTCTTACTGAATTTTAGTTAAATGTATAAAAGAACATAAAACAAAATTATTATAATTAATACTTTGTAGATATGGAGGGAAATAATTCCAACAATTATCAGTCAGTGAGGTAGATTGATTCAATTATATAAAAGCAAAATTTATAAACATCAAAATAAAAATGGAAAGTCTGTATACTACAGGACCCTACCCATACAAAAACAGCATACATATATGCTTAGTATAAACTGTGAAAGGTGATATGTCAAAATGCTTAAAAATAATTGCTACTTGGGGGGAGGGGAAGGAAAGGAGGGCAAAGAATGGGATGAGGACAGAAAGAGCACAAGAGACTGAGGTGATGGTGCACAGGTGGAATGGTGGTGGGAACTCCCTGGGGAATACAGATGATGTCAAATATACTTTTTTAAAAAATGCTACTGGATGGTGGGGCTAAATTAAAAAAATTTTTTAACATTTACTGTATTTCACAAATCTATAATGAATGTGTATTTCTGTTGATAATGGCGGTGTGAAAGGGGCATGGGACCAGTACTCAAGTGCTTTATATTTTCCTGTGTTTGTACTTAAGGTCTCACTTTGTATTGTTTTCTTTTTAAAAGATCTATTTATTTATACATACAAGAACTGGGGTACAAGCCAGAGGTTTGCAAAAAACAAACTCACTGAGAGGACTTACCAGAGACAGAGTGGGGAGCAGAACAGACGGATAGACTGAAACATACTGCTGAGGGGAGCAGTGGGCAAGACAGGAGGGGTCTGCTGCACCATGTGGATCACCTCCCTGGCTGGGAGTGTCACAGTGCCACAATGTAACCCTTTGCACCACCAGGGAGGCCCCTCTCATTTTGTTTTTTAATACAAACACTAGAGTCAACTCCTGACAGAGTAGACATTATTTTAAATCTGATTTACCACAAAAATTTGAAGTCCTCAAGACAATGAATAAAACCCATTTGCAACAACTGATTTACTATTCACCATAATAAGAAGCTAGATTTCCATAATAATATACTATCAGTTTATCAAAATTAATAACTTTTTTATTAAATTTTTTTTCTTATATTTTTGTAGTCCCCATAGTTCTGCCACCATATCACCCATGAACCATCAATCACCATATTCCCTTGTGTTCAGCCCTCCCATTTTGGCCTCCCTCCTACCCCAAAATTAGTAACTTTAAAAAAAAATTCATTTATAGGTTTAAAAGTGAGAATAGTACATAGAATTCTAGGATCCTTTCATTGTGCTTCCTTCAAATTTTAGTATTATGTTTATTCTGAGTGGTTTAAATTGCAGACAAGATGCACATTTATCCCTAAATACTTCCAACTATGTATTTGCTTTAAAAAATTATCTTAATCACATTTACATTTCTCACAAAATGTCAAAATCAGGAAATTTGAAAGAATAACCTACAGATCCTGTTGAGATCTTGTATGTTGTTCCAATAAAACCCTTTTTAGCAAAACAAAAAACAAATTCCAGCTTATACATGTTTCTTAGTTTCCTTAGCTGGAAGATTTCTGAGTCTTTTATTTCATGACACTGGCTATTTTGAAAACTGGAGGCCAGTCATTAGGATTTGATGTTACCTTCTGATGAGATTCATGTTTTGCTATTGGAACAGGGATCCCACAGTAGTGGTGCTAAATCTTACTTCATAGTACAAGGAGACACCTGCTTAGTGGATTAGTCCCTTACTGACAATGTTGATTTTTATCATTTAGTTTTGGTGATGTCTGCCAGCTGTCACAGATGTAAAGTTTCTGCGTTAGCTTTTGTAGATATATATTTTGGGAACATATGAAACTATGTATATATCCTGTTACTCCTCACACTTTCATCCATTAGTTTGTCTTTCATTTTTAAGTAAGCCAATTATTATGATGATGACTAGAAATAGTTTATTTTTCTAATTTCATCATTCCTTCTGTATTGCTAAAGTAGGCTTCCTATTATAAAGAGCATTCCTTTCTCTGCTATTTACTTACCTATTACTTACATATACACACTTCTTTGTACTAGTGTGAACTCATGAATTCTTATTCAATAACTTGAATCCTTGAATACCATTACTTCTGTTGAGACTCAGATTATCCCAAATTTGGCCAGTGGAAATCTGTTAGTGTGATTCCTGTGCCCTTTTAATTTTCCCCTATCAATTGAGCACTGTCTTTTTGCTACAAACTGTTGTTTGTTGGGGTATGAATATATTTCTTTATTAGGACTCTCATAAGACACATTAGCACTGTTCTTCTGATGTGATAAAGAAGTCATACATCTAACCCATATCATGATAGGAAACAGGATAAGGGTTCTTAGGGCTAGTACCAAATACTCACTGAAATCTCCCTTCACCAAAGAGAGACTATTTCCTTGGGTTCCATAATCTCTGTCAGTTCTCCATGATCTTCCCATAATCCTTCATTCCATCATGAGCTGACCCTTACTATTCCAGATTCTTTCAAGACCTAGATAAACTGCCCCATGGCCCACATGCCCAGGTTACCTCTGGGCAATCTCTCTGGTATTCTACCCCTCCCCCAAACAGAATATTACATTACTAAAAGTAAAAAGCAGGAGGATATTAGTGACACTTGGACATACACCTAGCCTCCCTCAATTGTATAGACACAGTAAATGATTCTGTCTGCTGGGCACAAGGGATGCAGTGGATGGTGCTTACTTCCATGCCCTGCACACACACACTGGGAAGTTAGGGCTTGAAAGCTAGAACCAAAGCTTGCTCATGGCTCTCATGTCTTAAATGGTGTCACCACTCTGTTTCCACCTGTTCTGGGCATTGGTTCACTTCTCAAAAGGGAAGATAGGGTGGTAGAGAAAGGGGATAAGGGGACATTTGGGAGGTTCAGTGGGACAGGCCTGAAAACAAGACAAACACTATAAAAATGCAAAAAACAAACTCACTGCTATATTATAAATAATAGAGGTGACTAAAAATATGCTAACAGACAGACACACAACCTCAGGGGGAGGAATTAGAGGAGCAGGGCAGAGGCCCTTAGTTTAGACAGTGCCTTTCAGTGGACTGCTAAACAGATTGGATCTGCTGCTTCAGCTGTGAGTCTTCTTTGAATGTGACAGAATAGGCTTGCTGCCAGGCCTCCTTAGAGCACACAAACATATAGGGTACTTTCTTGTCTTCCTCCAGCAGTATGATCTCGGGGGTCCCAGCAGCATCTATAGTCATCATAATGAACTCAAGAGATATCTCATGAGAGTTTTGGTCACCTCACTGGTTCCTTTCTGAAGATGCTTATAGTTAACATGGTTGCTGAACAAAGTCCACTGGTTTCTTTGTGAGGTGGCCATCTGAGAGGGGGTAGGCCTTAGGATTTACAGCAACCTTCATCATGGTCTTTCCACTCCTCAAAGAGCCCAGCCAATGTCTTGGTACAAATTGTTGTATTGTCCCTGTCCTTAGCCTTGGAGGTGACTTTCTCCAAGTAGCCTGTAGTAACTAGTATGGTCCCCAAAGATATCTGCACCTTAATCACTGGAACCTGCAATTATGTTATGATGTATGCAAAGAGACCTTAGCAGATATAATTATGTTATGGCCTTTAAAATAGAGAGTATATTGAATTTTCTGGGTGAGCCAACATGAAAGCTTTAATAATTTTCTCTGGCTAAAGCTAGAAAGATGCAGGCAACAACATGAACTGTAAAAAGACCTTAATTAATACCTCATTATTGGGGCCTCCCCTGGTGGCGCAGTGGGTTAAGCAACGCACTACGAAGCAAATCGCAGCCACTGCAGCACGAGTTCGATCCCTGCTGCCGGCCAGGG
>JAGFMF010011770.1:1615323-1634236 GCA_019455555.1 Galemys pyrenaicus
TGCTCCCCGCTCTCTGTGGTGAATCCTCTCACCCCTCTACACCTCTGGCCTGTACCCCAGTGCTTGTATGCATAAATAAATAAATCTTTAAAAAAAATACCTCATTATTGACTTGAAAAAGATGAAGAGCTATCAGGAAACTGCAACTTCATTCCTATATCTGCAAGAAATTAAATTCTGCCAACATGAATGAGCCAGGAATCAGCTTCTCCACAACCTCCAGATAAGAGGCTAGGCAAACTGACACCTTGATTTCAGCCTTGTAAGATTCTAGCAGAGAAGCTAGCTGACTCAAAGCAATGAGATAATAAGTGGGCATTGGTTTAAGCCACGAAAGTAATTTTACCTTTTTTTTTTTTTAAGCGGAGAATATTATAGTATATAGAAACTAAGGTCTAGATCTTACTTGTGCTCATTAGTAATGAATTATTGCTTTGACTCTTTCACAGAGGACTTAGTAGGAAATGAAATGTATATGTATTTACATTTGAGCAAACACATATATACCCATGCACCTATATCCCTTTCTGTAGGTCTTTCTAATATGTATATTAAAACTCATTGAGTTCACACTGAGACTCCATGATCTGAACCCTGATAAAACAGGGTTTGTTCCTGCTCTCTTATCTCTAGCTTTCCTGGTGACCTGGGATGGAGGACTGCCTTCCTACTGACTCATTGTGAACTTGCCCTCCTACCATTTCTGGGATTTATAAATACTAAATTTTGTGATTTTTGTTTTCTCTGCGAGGCTACATGCTCAGATAATAAGGGCACTGCCTGCCAACTCCAGTAGGTGGCTCATGCCTCCTTGCTCAGCAGGCATAATCTGCGTATTTTTTAATTTAATCTATCAGTTTAGGCCCACAATTGTATATATATACTACATTTTGTTTATCAGTTCTTTTGGGTATATACCCAGAAGTAGAAATCCTGGATTATATGAAAATTCTGTGTTTAGTTTTTTGAGGAACCACAACTTTCCACAGCTAATTTATATCAAACTCAAGAAAATGCAAACTATAGGGATTGAAAGCTCAAAGCTCATCAGTGGTTTTCTGGGGTGAGGTGGGGTTTAGATGAGAGGAAGAGAGCATTTCCTGATTAAAATTTGCCAGATATTTTTTTCTCCTCAAGCAGCTAATGAAGTTTTATACCCTAAACTAAACTGGTCTCAATATATATGAAACTGAAAACTAGTTTCCATTTTTTGGGAATTTGCCTCAACGTTTATTTTTATTATAAGACTATTCCTTTAATCTACCCACAACAGTATTTAAACTGAAATTATATATATAATATATGTAATTTATATATATATAATATATATAATTACTTGAGTCTAAATCAGTAGAATTTAATAACAGTAAAAAATATTACTATGAATAAAGTATAAATCTGCATGTATATTCTTGTTTACTATGGCCTGACAGACAATATAAAATTGTAAGTTACTGTTAACAGTTTGTATCTCAGAAAAAGTTTGCATCTCAACTGAGTTAAAATAATGTAGTCCATATATAATGATATATATAGACATGTATAGTAAATATGAATATATTAAATTTTTATGCTCTAAAATCAAATGGCCTATCGTACAGTCTTAACCCCTACTAATCCGGGATAATCACTGACATCTAAGTACATAGATCTTAATAATTAGCTGATCTTTGCTCTGACATTCATATAGTAATGTCCTTGCCTACAGATAGAATCAAAGATGGACACAAAATGAACTCTCATATTGCCAAGTTGCAAGAGTTATGGAAAACTCCTCAAATTCAAACAATTCACATCCCTAAATCAGTGACGGATATGTCCTTTCTAAAGGTATGGTAATCAACTGCCAACGCTTTACTTAAATCTTTGCATTAAAGTGTGAATTTTCTCTTAAGGGTAAGGCACTGTTGAATACAAGGTACACCAGCAGTTGTCTAGGAGTCCATAAATAACTGCTGGGTGAGCTCATGATGAATGTAAGGGTATTATTATAGAGTCCTCTACCATAGAGTCCTCTCAGAGCCTAGTGTGGTACTTCAGGAATCTCATTGCCCTAAGCACACAAGATGTTTGAGGAGAGTTCATTTCTAGAGATGGAAGCCCAACCGCATAAAGATTTTGCACAAGGATTACAAAAGTAGAAGCAAATAAATTTTACAGCTCTAGAACTTCATAACCTATTAAAGATCATAGCTGCCAAAGTAGTCTTTCTAGTACAAAGCAATTTAGGGTTACTTGTACAATCTGGTAAATTTTTTTCTTTTATACATAGAAAAACTAGGGTATAGGCCAGAGGTGCAGGCAGTGAGAGGATTCACCAGAGACAGAGTAGGGAGCAGAACAAGTGGATTTACTGAAATACACTGCTAAAGGGAGCACCAGGTAAGACAGGAGAGGTCTGCTGCACCATGTGTGGGTCACCTCCTTGGCCAGAGATCAAACTCAGGCCATAGTGGTGATAGCACTGAGACTTAACCCCCTGGCCACTAGGGAGGTCCACAATCTGGTAAATTTTTCTAATCAACATTTTGAATTTTCTTTTGCACTTAATTACCTATTCAGTTAATAAGTCCTATATATACACATGCATATGTAGTAGAGTCTTGTATCGGAGGTGAACATTAACTTTTAAATTTAAAGTCAGCAAGTAGTAAAAACATTAAAATTGTATCAGGGACCAACAGACTATCCTTCAGTCTGTCCAACATAAGACAGTTATTTTACTGGTGCCAGAAGACTATTTTGGGGGGTTTTGAGTGTTTGGGTTGGTTTTAAATACTATGCCTCAAAAATCATTCAGAAGGCAACATACTGCCAGAGCGACATATGGGGAATTAAAACTTGCTGACAGAATAGCAGAATCACACATTCCTTAATTTAGGACAGGAGTTCTCAACCTTGATTATCTGAATGACTGGAGTGAAAAGGGCATTTAGTCAGACACTTGCCCTGTTTAAAATGGCCATTTCTTTATCTCTTTTTGACCAAATTAATGTAGTTGAATTTGCATAAATATACAGATGGTACAACCCTCCTTCACACTCATCCTTTCAGATAAGGAGTATTGCCAATCTCTTCTGCAATGCAGCCTATAAATCTTGTTCTGTCTTTTAGCATCCAGACCTTACCACAGGCCAGAAGCGTTATCTGTGCAGCTTTGCTAAGATTTATAATGCGAACTATCTGAGGATGTTAATGAAGAGACAGTACATGCATGTGATCCAGCGCAGCTCACAAAAGCCAGGCAGGTGCACTTCCAGTTAGTTTCTCACTAGTTCTCACAAGAGAGTCTTCTAACAGAGGTGATTTGTATGACAGGTGTCCTCACTCAACACAGGAGCCGTCTCAGCTCTCGTTACTCACAGAAGCAGCATTATCCCTGTACTACCTGGCGACACCAACTGGAGAGAGAGGACTCAGAGCCTTCTAATATGGCAGCTGTATCTGCACCTGAAATGATCAGACAACACTCCCTTTGGAGTCCAGTGAGAAACAAAGAAAGGTCTGTTTCTTATTGTTTAAAAGGAGGCAATATACCCTAATCTTTTTTTGCAGGGTAGCTAAGTAATACTAAAACTTGCTTTTCCTAATCTGTTCACTTTGCTAAATTTAGAACAGGTTGGACAAAAAATTCCAAAAGATGTTACCTTATAGTCTCATTACTAAACTGGAATATGCCGCAACTTTTAGAACATACTTTGTGAAATTATTAAACTTTTTTCAACTAGAGATATGAGACTACCTTTTCCCAAATTCAAAATACAAACATTTTTAAAAGGAAGAAGCATGTGTTTGTTTCTACACAAGGGAATGCTGTAGAACAAAAAAAGAGGAAAAAAAAAACTATTTAGAGCACTGATTATTCAACCTGCACTATATTTATTAGTTAGCTCTGCATTTCAGGGTTAATAGATCACAAGAGACTTCAGGAGCTGAAAGGGTCTCTTTTGATGGCAGTTTAGTAAAAAAGAACTTGTATGGTCTTCCACATGCATTCAGTAACTGCTCACTTTGCTAACTCCAATTAAGATACTTCTTTTTCTTATAGTTTAAAAACTGGATATGCATCTAAAACAAGATGTAAGTCATTGAAGATTTTTAGAAAACCAGGCAGAATGTTCATGCCATCAGGTAAATGTGGACTTTTTTACATACGCATTTTTAAAGAGCTTAGGCTTAAAAAATACTAAGCCAAATAGTTTCATTTTCATTACATAAGTTTAAATGTGATTTGCTTTTATTGTTCCAAATAAAACTATACATGAAATATGGTTCCTGCTTTCATGTAGAAGAACACACTATTCAGGGGAGTAAGATTTAAGGTATTCCTAATTCTGAATAATGATATTTATAATAGGAAGGTCAGAAAAGGAATCCAGAGCCAGAAATGTGGCTTTTTCAAGCCAACAAGGTGATAGCAAAAAGAGCAAGAGGAAGACTAAATGCTCAGAATCCCTCAAAATTCACAAAAGCAGTAAGAAGTGGAAGTGAAATGGTTTCCTAGTGAGTAGGGCAGTTAGATCTTCTGAACCCACATCTCACTGCTATGACAGCACCACCCAGCTCTGCTGTAAATACCATATTGTGCCTATCCAAGAAATGAGGTCCATAGCATAGGAAGAGGTAAGTCTGATTCCACAAAGTTGGAATAAAGCATATGTAGGGGCAAGTCCTTGCAGTCCCCAGAAAAGAGACATGAGAAGGAACTCAAGGCAAAAGGAGAATGCTACAACTGTAACTGACCACTTTAATGTCTCCCTAACCAAAAGATTTTGAAAAGCAAAAGTAAAATAGAATTTACTGTACAGTTACTTGCTTAAAAAGAGGTTGGCAGGAGGGAGAGGTGATTAAGTTTTGGAAATTGCAGGCAATTTGTTCTTGCTAAAGAGTTATTATTAGGTAGGTCATTTTGAAGGTTCTGATGTACAAACTTCAGTTTTCAGGATGACTTACAACTTTTCAAAATAGTCCTATAAACTCTTATTTTTCCTTTAGTTTCTACAAATGATTCTGAGCCATACATGAATGAAGAAAAAAAGGAGGAAGATTTACTAAATAAGTATATGCAATCAATGTCAATTGAAGAAAATGGAGAACACCTGATGTTAACTTGACAGTCTTATTTTGTGTAGTAATGATGTGCCAAAGGTGGAGGGGAGGGGGGCTATGAATTGTATCCACTCTCCACATTTAGGACAGTATTATTATTCATCATTAAGTAATTTTGGTTTATTCAGAAACTTTTACCACAGTGTAGTAGGTTTGATGTAGTTCCATGTACCATAGTATTTGTGTAATAAAATTTGTGTGCTTGTATTTCTAGTAAATACAATTAAAAAATTTTTGTCACTTAAAATTCCATTATTTTTCTTTAAGTCTGAAAAATGCATCATATAATTCTTTCCTGTTTACAATAAGACCTAGGACAGCAATATTAGAATATTCTGCAAGTATTTTCTAGACAGGGCTGAAGAAAACTGAAATACGCTGATACTGAATAGCATTTGGTAGAGATAACACTCGGGCTTGCAAAGTAGGTACTCACTCCTTGAATACAGCTTAAAAATAGAAATACCAATTTGCCTTGTTTTATGAAAATTTCCACACAAACACATAGACACTCAAATTAGATTAAGTTAGAAATTTTTGTACCAATGAGAGGATTCTTTATATAGTCACTTTAGTGTGCTTCCCTTCTAAATACATTAGTGTTTTTTAAAACAGTTTCTGTTCAACTTGAGTAAGATTAGGGGAATTTAATGCAACAGCCTGAAGAATCATTATTGATTTAATGTCTATATGGAGTATTATTTAGAAAATGACTCAGAATGCTGTTAAGAAATAGAAGCTCTGAAAGCTCATCTACGTCATTCCTTTAAAATATGTCCAATTCATTTGGTTTCTTTCTTTTATGGCTGTAAAAGAAGTTTATCAAGAAAGTATAAATGAAAGGTAACTTTATTATTGGAGAAGAGAAAAATGTGTACAAGAAGATCTAGATCTTTCTCCCCATGCACTACTTTTGTAATAAAGTCCAAGTATCAACTTTGAAGATATTTACAAGGATAAATTTTTCATAACACATGACCATTACTGTGTGGTGGACATCTTTTCATAGAAATCATATACATAAACTAAATATATTCTTATAGTTTACAAGAAGCTTAGAGCACTGTATTAACAGAAGATGATATAGTTTACTGCAAAATATTATAAAAGTGATACAATTTTGTGGCTCTTAAATGTTTAATCACTTGATTTGAACAGGGGAATGAAAAACCCAACAAAAATCATCAAGACAGGCCTGGTTTTAAGATTTTTTGTATTCAATTCGTTCTACTTTCACGTCATCTCCAATTAGTTGATACACATAAGTGACAACTGTAGAAGCCTGGATATCCATCAACACAAATGAAGGAATAATGTTTCTGGAAGAAAATATAAATAATGTCAGTATTTTGTGCTAGAAGGCAACAGTACTATAAAATTTCAATAGAAATTCAAATAGAAATCTGGTTGGTACATATTAAAAACAAACACAAGACTACCCAAAAAATTATTTCAGTGATTGATTGTACTCATGAGATGCCATGCATGCAATTATTAACTTTAATAAAGCCCCCAAATTGCACACTCACGTTTCCAAGGCATTATATGCTCCAGTGGCAGAACCTGGGTTAATGTAAAATTTATTTTCATGCTCAAATGCTTCAAATTTGTGTGTATGTCCTGAGATAAGAATGTCCACATCAAACTGCCTTTGCAGCAGAGCCAAACTGGCCATATCTCCCCAGGGAATGACTTGATGTCCATGGATCAAACCGATTTTGAATTGCCCGACAGTCACAACTTTCTGTTCTGGGTAATTCAGATTCTAAAATAAGAAACAGACAAAATTACGTGTTAGAGATACTGATGTCTAAAAACCTGCTTAAATATTCAATCTCAAGAACATTTTGCTACACTGCCCCCAAATCAATACATTTGAGACATTTGATTTCTCTTCAATCTCTGCAGCTGCAGAAATGTTCAAAATATAATTTATTCTAGATAAATTGAAATGTATCATGCAATTCCTGTACGATGCTTATTTTTATAGAATATGGGTTCTTTTAGGCAAGGTGTAGGAAATAACATCCCCCAAATTTATAATTTCCTTCTACTTAAGGAGCCTAGGCATATGGTCTACCAGCTAGGATGTGTTCAAATTACGTCCTAAGCTTTGAGGGTTACAAAGATGACTTGAGCAATAACTTATATAGCACTTGAGCTTGAGCTGACATATATAGCACTTAGTAAAAACCAAACATTCGAAGGGCTTTATAAATCTCAACCTATTTAATATTTACAAACAATTCCAAGAGGTAGGTTTCTACCATAAGCTTCAGTTTATGTTTGAGGAAACAGACTGAGAAGTTAAAATAACATGCCCAAGGTCACAGTCTACCCTTGGTTTGGGGTTACACTAAAGTAGTATAACTCCAAGGTCTGAAATTCAGCAAATGGAAGCAAACAATTTTAATTCTTGCTAATTAAACTGTCATTACACAAACAGAATTCTGAATATGTTTTTAGCAAACCAGACCTATATTCTAATTATTGGTAAGAAGTTTCCCCTTTCCTTTCTCATTCCCCTATCCTTCACGTCCATGTCCTTCTAGTTTATCCAAACTCCTCATTTTTAAAAAAAAGGTCTATTTATCCATACAAGAGATGGGGTACATGCCAGAGGCATGGGAGGTGAGAGGAGTCACCAGAGACAGAGTGGGGAGCAGAACAGGCAGATTGGCTGAAATACACTGCTGAGGAGAGCAGCAGGTGAGACAGAAGTCTGCTGCGCCATGTGGGTCCCCATCCAGACCGGGGATAAACTCCTGCTGCAGTGGCTGCAGAGACTTCACAGTGCTGGGCGCTTAATCCAGTGCTTAACCTGCTGCGCCACCAGGGAGGCCCCCAAACTCCTTTTTAAATCTATTGTGAGGGAGGAGGGAGGAGGTGGAAAAGGGGGAGATGTTACCCATTCAGTTTGGTATAAAGGGACTTCATTAAAGAGTACCAATGAGATAATTTATGGAAAAGATTATTTTGGCAAAATGCAAAATATACTTTTTCAGATTGGAGTCAAATTTATCACATTAAATCATACAAAGCTGGCAATGACAGAGGTCTTAAAATGATCTATTCCAATCTATTTTAACATAGGCCTGAATAAACATGTAATGCACCTAAAATCTTGTTATTAAATAGGAAAAGCTGGCACTCCAGAATGCCTAGCTTAATTTTTTCCTTTAAAATCAGGTTTATTGAGTTATAATTTATATTCAGTAAAATCATCCTTTTTAACATACAATCAGGGCTTTTGACAATCATGCATGCACTGTCATAATCAAGATATAAAATAATTCCCTCACTTTATGCCCTTTTACAGTTAACCCTTGAGATAGGAAGCCATGGGAGGGTTTTTAGCAAAGAAGAGATGTAAACTATGTCACCTAAGAAGGATCACTCTGATTGCTACTTGGGAAAACAAACTGGAGGGAGAAAGGAAAGAGAATCAGGAAGCTGGAATACAGCAAAGTGATAAGGTGGCTTGAACAGGGTAGTCAAGGTGGTGGTAGTGAGAAGTACATACCAAAACTTTATAAACAAAATTACAGTACCACAAAAAATAAGCAAAAAATAATCACTTTTATTCTATCAATTTAGTTAGAACATGTACTTAATATGTTAATTGAATAATATCCCTTCAAATAGTAAGGGAAGGGCAGTAATGTATAATAAATTTGTATTTAGAGAATTAAAAAAAAAAACTACCTTAATAGCTGAGAAACTCTGGTCTAAAGGGTAATACTTAAATATAAAAGATCCAAGATAGAAAAACATGGGAAAGAAAAAGAAATACATCACCTCATCGAAGTCTCCTCTCACAATATGAACATCACCAGCCAGAGTCTTGAGATAGTCATAACTCTCTTTAGTGCAAAGGTTTCCAGTGCAGAGAATGTGCTGAATTTTTCCTGGCACCAGCAGTTTTTTGAATTTAGCCGGTAAACTGTTGCACCGGTGAGGGATGTGCAGGTCTCCTAATACCAACACCAACTTGTCGAGGTGAGACAAGGTGTAATGTTAAACATGGTGTCAAAACAAGGTACTTACTTCCCTGTTCAAATTAAACTCATGAGAGATTCCAGAACCCCAAAGAGCAGAAATTATTCTTACAGCTTTTCACAATGGTTTAAACGAACACATATATTAATGTATTCTGTTCTAAATCAATCTCATTTTATTCTGGTCATAAATAGATGTGTATACACAATATAATCTATTTACCAAGAATAAACTCAAACTTTTTTTGTAAACTGATTCATTTAAAGACCTATAGTTACACTGAATTAAAAAACCCTACAAATAGAAATATAAATTACATGGCCCTATGGAATTTCTGAAGTCTGATATAGGATTCATATTTCTGCAACTGTAATATGAAACTTCATATGTTGATTCTACCTTCATTAATAAAGAGAACTGTTAAAAATAATAGAGAAAACAAGTTAATTTTATAATTTACTGGACTGACAATTACTTGGATAAACAGTAACCAAAATTTACAGTATTTGTTACCTAAAACTATTACCTGAATGTTATAGAGCTATATTTAAAAAAAGAAAAAAAAAAGCCTGTATCTGTATTTCAAAGAGCTTTGACAGGGAAAATTGTGCTTTTCAATTATCATCTTTGCTAAATGTCCTTCTTTACAGAATTCTCATTCTCATATTCTTACTGTCGATTAAATTGCCTATGTATCCTGAGTATAGTTCCCAAACTTAAAATAACACTTTCACAATCTTTCATGTGCTTTAGAGCATTAAAGAGAGAGAGAGAGAGATCAGCTAAATAACTGACAAATTTAGCAGAGGTGGTTAAGAATTGCAAGTCTCAGATGACAAAAATAAATTTTGTGCTTGAAAATAAAAATACCTTAATGCTGTACATTTTTTAATTTTAAAATTTCAATATTTGACATTAACATTTTTATTTTTAATAAACCTTATTCAGTCAATTAACAGCATATTGTCCAAAAGGTTATTCAAAATTAATATAAAGGACAACAGAATCATTATTTTCACATTGTTTAGTATAAGTACTTTCATACAATAACAGGATATTTTCCCATCCATAAATATGCATCCTTTTAAAGGGATGACCATTCCTTAATATGAGCAAAGAAAACACTAAATATCTAAAATAGGATAAAACAAAATACTTTTGCCACCACAGACTTTGTAAATTGAAATTAATCAAAAAATGAAATGTGTGAAATTAAAATGACTACTAAAAAAAGCGTGATTCATTTGCAACAAAAATCAAAGTGATTGCAAAGGAAAGGCACTGTTATGGGAACACAGAGTGACTGAAGTAACACAAGGTTACAAAGTGAGTTTTAAAAGAAATTGTTAAATAAGTTTCTCCTTTATAAAAGAATAGTTTCAGCTGGCATTTGCTCAATGACTTATATTATTTCAATCCAGATCTTATTGGACAAAACATCTATAAAACTAAAAACCACATGAAGTTTCCACCCTCATTGGTAATCAATACAAAAGTACCTGGAGATAGAACAATCTTCATCTTTAAAGGGGGATCCCTTCAGATATGGATTGAAGTACATAGTTAATGTGGGAAGCTGGCATTTGAGAAAAAGGTAAAAAAATAGATTTCTATATTAAAAAAAAAAAGAACCTTAAAACTCATAAAAGGATATATGTCTATAACAGGTTGGAAATGTCCGGATAAATAATGAATGAGCTGTTCAATCTGAATGTGCTAGAAAGATTAGTAAGAGATAATACTTTATGACTGATGACTTGACAATATAACGTACTATTGATTATGCTCAAGTATACCCATACTATTAGCAGTCTAAAGATATAACTATATGAATGACCACACAGAAATTATTTTAAAGAACTAAGAATTCTTACAGGGACTCTGGTTTCATCTAGTTTGCTGGGGATATAGTTAAAGAGGAAATGGGGTCACATAACGAAAGTCATATTTTGAATGTCCTTGCCCAAATTCCATACTTTTGACAGTTCAGGTTATATATAATTTTTAAAGAAAGCAAAAGATCCTGAAAATAGTAGTCTTGTTAAAATTCAAATAAAGAACCAACCCAATCAAAGCATAGGAATTTGGATACTTCATGTTTGATAGACCTTAAAAGGATGAAAAACCCAGAATCTGCCACCCAACCACCATTGGTTAGTAAGAGCTAAGAGAAGAAACTTACTCTGTGCCCAGCCTTAGTGGGATGAAGAAGTTGATTGCAGACAGGGGAATGAAAAAAAAGGGTGAACATGACCAATGTTAAAAGAAAGCAACGAAAAGAAACAAACCAAAAAAAGAACAAAAAACATATCAAATGAATATGCCAACAATTGTTAATGATTTCTGAGTGTTATGAAAGAAAATGTTAAAAATCAGCTTTGCTCAAAACAATACCAACAGAAGTATTTGCTATAATTTTAAACATATCACGCAAGCACACACACACATACGTTTAAAAAAAAATTCTGGTTTGCCATTGTTTTTTTATCTTTTTCTAATCTTATTCTCCATATTGATGCCCATTCTTTTTGTTTCCATTTGGTTTTAGAATTTTATAAGACAATTTGGAAAATAGTAAGCTTAAGCAAAAGCTAACTAACATTTTCTGGATTCTTAAGGTCTAATTAGTCTTCAAGTATACTGATTTTAACTATTTTATGTTCAAGATTCTAGCACAGCTTTCTTAACTTACAATGGGAATTTCTTCCTGATAAACCCATCATAAGTTAAAAATGCACTTAACAGCACCCAGCTACAGAACATCATAGCCTAACCTACTCTACCAAAAATACGCTCAGAATGCTTACATTACCCCATAGTTGTAAATTTGATGTGAAAACACAAAACACAATATCCAAGGAAGTACACTGTAAAGTATTGGTTGTTTACCCTCATGAGAGGCAAGCTGTGGCTCACTGAAGCTGCGCAATGATCAGGAGAGATTATCACATTTTATAACACTAGCTGGGAAAAGATCAAAATTCTAAATTCAAAGCATGGGCTCTAATGAATGCTTATCATTTCACACCAACAGAAAATCATAATTCAAGTCACATAGATTGGGGAATGTTTGTAGATGGAAATTTATGCTGCACTAGGTCATTATTTTGTATAGAAGACCTAACACAGAACTCTGAATACATCATCAAATGATGAAGTCTCCAACAAAAGATCATTAGAAAAACAAACACATTCCTCCAGCTAAAACTAAACTTCCCCACATTCGTGGCTTTCCACAGACTCTTGACACACTTTTGAGTGTGAACATTTCTAGTTTCCTTTGTCATATAGAATGTTTTGAATCATAAAAGAGTCAGTTAATGCTAAACTATGTCCAGTTGCTTCATTTTCATGTGAAAAGAGTTGTTTTGGCACAACAACCCTAAAAAACTGTTCACTTCTAAGAAAATTTCAGAAACATGAATATGGAATCATATTACTTAAGTTCCTTTTCCAGGGAGAACTGCCTCAAAATTACTGTAAGCTGAATTACTCTAAATTGGAGTCTGCTTAGAAACAAAAGTTAAAAGTGGGATTAAAGACGTATACACACATAAACTAAAGAAGCATATACATCTTTAGCTGTCACCTCTATATGCCACCTCAACGGCTCTACTTGTCACAGAACCATCATCATCTTAAAAACACAATGGAGGTCCACCAAAGGAATCTCTTTACACAGTTAACCTTACCAATATAAATACCAAATATTCAGAGGCCCTTTTGCACTGCCTAGTTTTTTAGGGTACCTTTGAAAATCTAAATACAGCCACGAGTGGCAGCTCCCAAGTTTTATGTAGAAGCTCAAAAAAGGGTGTCCACCTTTTGAGGGTGATGGGTTGGCCTGAAAGCTGGTTGGGCAAGTCTGGGGCGTTCTGATGATCCAGTGAGGTTAAAGCTCCCCAAATTACCCCTTAGCGCCAACACTACCTTTACTCGGGTAGTGTTGTGTACATAATCACATTTCCCAAACAATTTCAAGTTCACAGACATTAAGGAGTCCTACTCTCGAGGTTGCAGCATCCTGAGAATTTAGCAGTTCTAAAACCCAACTCCAAAACCCTGGCGAGCTCACCACCCCAATGCAGTGGCAACTGCACGTTATTTCTGGGGCGAAGGGAAGAGTTTCCATCCTCTCTTCCTAGATGGCAAACTACAACCGAAAGGGGCTCAGCTTGCCACTTCCCGTTTTGCATCCCAGAAGGCAGCTTTCGCCACTTGGGGGTGGAACCCGAACTCTGCAACAGCGGGAGGTGTTCTTTGCAGGAAAGGAGTAAGGAAACGTCTGGAAACCGAGAGGGACCTCTCTCGAGGACGCTCGAGGCACAAGCCTAAAGGCCTTGCCCGGCTACAGCTTGCTGGCCTCGTGACAGGGCAGCACCTGAGAGGCCCTTTGGCCCCTCAGACGTCCTCTGGCCCTAGGGGCGAGAACGAGGCCCCGGCCGGCCGCACCCTGAGGTGGCGGCTCCTTTTCCTCCGTCGCCCGCCCCCTGGGCCTTTCCCAGGCCGCGGCCGGGCCGCGCCCGCCAAGGCCTCCGGGATCGCCCAAACCCTCGCCCCGGGACTCCCAGCGGCCCCCAGCGACGCAGCATCCGGGCCGAAAACCAAGCCCGGGTCGCCGCAGCTGCCATCCTCACCATCCTGCCACTGGGCTCCGCTCAGTCACCACAACCGCCGCCGCCCTCTTCCCCAGGCTTCTCGGCGACCCGCCCACCTCGCTCACAGCCAATGAAAGACGAGGTAGGCAGGAGAGCGCCTTACGGGGGCCCGCACAGGCCCTTCTCCGCCGTAAAGCGAAGCTGATTTTTGAGAATTGGTGGAGGCGGAGGCCAGGGTGAGATCGTTCAGCTTCAAAATGCGCGGGCAACATCCGGGCACCTGGGGCCGTCGACCTGAGAGACGCCTGGTGACCCTCCTCAGGGCCAGCGGCCATGCTGAAGTGCAGCCTGAACGGCAGTCAGGTGAAAGGTGCAGCGCGACCTTTCTTGCCTCCTTATGTAGAAAAATCTGACTTAATAAGGACGCCTCCTCTGCTCTTATTTATGTATATTTATTTGCATCTCGAGACAGAGATGGCAAGTGCGGACCTTGAACTCAGGGTGTTAAGGACTGCATGGGAAGGAGTTGGGGGAAGAGATAATACCAGGACAGGGAAAGTATTTTAGTGTTGCAAGAAAATCATAAACCTGGATTTTATTCCAGATTTTACCATGGTTTTGTATTATTACCTGGCACAAACCAGTGAATTCCTTTGGAGCTCAATTTCCTCATCTGTTAAATGGTAGTAAGGGCATCGTCATTGGGCGTGTAGGAATGAAAATAACTCAGGAATAAGTGGGAGTGTAGAGGAACTATATTCTAAGTTATACTTTAAGTAAATTACACCAGAAAGTCTCTATTTAGAAAAGCAATAGTTTCCTGCTGCGGATTGTCACCTGAGAATGATCACTGAAAGTTATCTTGAGTTGTGGCTTTCCCTGTGTTTAGACCCCCTGTGGAATAGGACAGAGGAACATGAAAGGAAGCTCAGCCTCCTCCCCACCGCTGCGTGTTCTCAGACCTCTCAGGGTTCTCTTTTGGAGTGTATACTTAAGTTCTCAATAAGCAATTACGTGTACAGTTGTTTAATTTTGTTTTTCCTCCTGGACTACTGTAAACACTATAAATGTAGGAACTTCTTGTAATGCTTATTGCTCTTCCTCCTCCGTTTGGAACCTAGCATGGGCTCAATAAATATTCACTGAATGAATGAAAGGTCAGCATTAGGCAGGTCCAGGAAAAGGTTGTGAATACAAGTAGTAAAAGAGACAAATGCCTCTATCTTTCCCAGCTCCCCTTTTCTCTTCCAATTTATGTTTCTCAGTTTGAGACCCACCTCCCCAACTCATACATTTCTGACTGGTAAGCATTGTTGTCATTTTATGTTCCAGAATTATTTCTCCTTTTTTCTATTTTTGAATTAATGCATCCAACATCCATCTGCCACATTTTTTTACTTATGACAGTGTCATGCCAGATCAGATCATCCAGCTCTGACCTCTCTTTTTGACAGGCGTCTAAGTGTGTTTGCTGGGAAAACCTGGCATCTTCCATATTACCCTCAAACACCAGAAATGCATTTTGAATGCCTCTAACTTCTTTCTCATGGCTTGTTTTGACATTGCCACCTATGAATTTATTAAAACCCTTTAAACCATCTTTTCCACACTCTTGGTTTCATAATTTGGTGGGGCTAGGGAAGCATTTACTTAAACCAAATTTGAAAATACCTTGGGATGGAAACTGGCAGCCATGATGGTTCCATGCAACACTGCAAACATACAAAAAGGAAGAATTTTGTTGCATTTTGTCATGTCACACACTCATTCTGAGAATTTATTGAATGCTTACTAACTGTCTGACATTCTGCCAAGGATATTGTACTGCATTTCTTAAACCATTGTAGCAGTGTGGAAAACACAATTCTTTGTGGATTTGTCTCAATGACAATGTAGTCCTATGACTGTTTATATTATTAGAAAGAATGTAAACAGCACCTTTCTTTTTCTCCACAGTATTTGGAAAAGCAATCCAAGCTCTTTCACGAATTAGTGATGAGCTGTGGCTAGATCCATCTGAACAAGGTGTAAGTAAGAAAGTTTTAAGGCAAAAGATGTTTAAAGATCCCTGTTCAGATAGTGTTAACTAAGAAATACAGAAATTGTAACTGCCCCTTTCATTGACATCTTTATTTTAAAAATCTATTGTTATTTATTTACGTATACAAGAGCTGGGGTGTAGGCTAGAGGTGTGGGGGTCGAGAGGATTCACCAGAGACAAAGTGGGGAGCAGAACAGACAGATCTACTGAAATACACTGCTGAGGGGAGCAGCAGGTGAGACAGGAAAGATCTGCTGTGCCACATTAGCTCAGAGCTCTGCTGTGCTCACATGGGATGAAACTGATATTTCAGTGGCTGGCAATAGCTAGGAAGGCCCAACATACTTATTTTGTAACTGAATACATGTAAAGCCTAGTAAACTTAACCATGCTGTAAACACAATTTAAACCATAAATCACAAATTGGTGGTCAAAAAGTTAGATATGGCTTGGGGGACTAGCACTGTGTTTTTTCAAGCAAGTAAAATAATTTTAACACTTAAAAATTGAGAGAGTCCACACAAAAATCCAAATTTCCTGCTTCTCTTGAAAACTCAGAAGACCTGATAGTTTGGGGCCTGCATCCCCACATGGCTGTAGTTGGTTGAAGCTGATTATTGCCTTGTCTCTTTTTTATAGTCTGCTGCAGTCTTTTTACTCCCTTTTATTTTGCCTTCTGCCACTTCATGTGTTGAAGTTAAGGCCCCCATAGGCCTTAAAATTTTATCATGTCAGCATGCAAGATTTTAGATGTAGTGCCTCTATGTATTCAACATAGAAACATACATGTATATAATATGTAAGTTCAATACACACTTTATAATGCAGTCCATATTATGTCTTATAATGTATTTGTGTAATGTACAATTGTGCACACATTTTTGAGTATATTTAATTGTCATGTTAAACATATTAGAATTTTTTAATTAATCATTTAAAGGAAGTTGATTTTCTCCTAAATGGCTATAATTTAATTTTTTCAGCTTGCTCTAAGATCTGTGAATTCCTGTCGGTCAGCATATGGATGTATCCTCTTCTCTACTGTGTTTTTTCAACATTATCAATGGTCAACACCAGCGAAAATGAATGATAATGACAAAGCATCGAATTTAAATTGCAAACTAGGAATGAAAGTAAATATAAGTGACCCTGGTTTTGTCTTATATTGCAGAAATACCTGTTTTATGAGATGTAACGTTTATACTTGATACCTGGTTTAAATGGCATGCAAGTCAAGTGTATTCATTTATAAATATACATGCTCTTCTTTTGTTAGTTTTTAAAACTAACCAAGCCACCATATTAAGTACGTTCTATATTATATTTGTGTTACAGTCAATCCTGCCCATTTTTAGATGTCTGAATTCCCTCGAAAGAAATGTAGAGAAGTGCAAAATATTCACCAGATCTGATACATGCAAAGTAGTTATTCAGTTCTTCTGCAAACATGGTAGGTATAATTAAAACTAGTTTTAAATAGGTGAAATAATTTTAACACTTAAAAACTGGGAGAGTCCACACTCTTCTGCAATGTTTCTTACATTTAGAATATTCCAGCGGTCTGTCAAGACTTCTCATTGTATTGTTGCTTAGAATCTGTGTAGTTCCTTGGTTGAGCAGTTCTAATTACTTGAGCAGTATATCTTATTGCTCTAGAAATATTAAGAGACGATTGTATTATTTCCTTTTATTTGATTTTTCAGTGGCACAAAACTTGCTGCTTACAGACCATTTTTAAAATATCCATTTCAGTTCAAATAATTAATTGTTCTAAGATTAACTGGTTACGAGATAATAATCTCTAGTACTTTGTGTATGTTGACTTAACCACAAATCCTCCTGTTAAGAACAGAAAAGAAAAATGCCTACCTATAATGAAAGCCATGTAGGAGACATTATGCTATCTGACCTAAAAGAAAAGTGTAACTGACCCAAGGTCACAAAACTAGTAAGCTTCAGAACTTGGATTTTAGTCCACAGTAGTAGAATCCAAAACTTTCATTCATTCACTCTGCTACACCAAGTTGTAAAATAGATTTCCAGCCTAACATGGTAGATTTTCAAATATCATACTCATTGGACTTTTACATGTTTAAATATGTGCAGTGTGTTGATAACAGAATAGACCCCGAAAGATACTGTTTGGGGTGGAATTCTCTCTAGTTCTTCTTTGCTGAGACCTTGAATAAATTATGTGACATCTCTGTGACTCAGTTCCTCAATATGTAAAATGAGTATAGTTGTAGTGCAAGACTCCTAGTGTTTTCATGAGGATTCAATGAGCTTTAGGAAGTTATATTTCTAAGATCTTTAAAAGAATCCCTGGTATATTCTTTTTATGTGATTGCTGTTATTTAATAGAATTGTATGCTTTACAGACTATGGTACTTGGAATGTTATTCTAAAAAGTTTTTTGTAATGGGATAGTCTTATGGAAGATTATCTTAGTATTATAATTTATTTTATACTTCCCAACTTTATTTTACATTTATGTTGATGCTTTTATTATGATTTTAATTTATATGTATACTTGCTGCATTTTTTTCTCTGTAAAGTGGGATCATCTTACCTACTCTTGTGTTCCAGGGCTGTTGTATGAAGAGGTAAGGTCACTTCACAGGGTCCTGGTACAGGGGAGCACTGGTGACTGCAATATGCAGTGACTACATTTATCCTTATCACTTATTTCCAGCTAGATTTTAAAAACAAACTTTTCTTAAGTATTTCTCAAGTGGTTTGGTCAGTGTCCGATATTTATTTGTGGTTAATTTTTAAATAGTTTTCAAACAGTAGTTGTATGTGCTAGGATGTTTTAGAAGTAATACTTCTACTTGTAATACAAGTAGAAGAAAAAAGGCCCAGAAAATCCATTGCAAACTGACTTAGTAAAGAAGCTCATGTAAATGAAAGGTTCAGCGTTAGGTCATAGGCTTGGTTTAATCCAGACAGCAGCAGCTGCTGCTGCTTTTTCTTATTCTTAAAAAAAGTCTTTCAGCTCTACTTTCCTCCATGTTTTTTATCCTAAGTCCAGCTTTTCTTATAAAGTAATAATAATGAGCTGACTTCCCAGAATACACGTTTTTCTCGAACCCACATGGATCATACTCCAGAATCGATCACATACTGGGCCACAAGAACAACATAAACAGATACAGCAAAATCAGAA
>JAGFMF010011770.1:1637022-1649235 GCA_019455555.1 Galemys pyrenaicus
TGAGGTGATGGTGCACGGGTGAAATGGTGGTGGGTACCCCCTGGGGACTACAAATGATGTCAAATATAACTAATAATAAAAAAAAAAAGAAAAAAAATAATGAGCTGACTTCCAACAACGGCTGGACTACATGCTGTTCTTTCTCATTCCTACATGCTGTTCTTTCTCATTCAAGAGTGAGAGCTCTACCTCTATGTCCATTGAATAATACTCTTATGTCCATTTAGGAAGTTATAGCTCTAAGATATTTAAAACTAATCTAAACCTAAACTAATCCTGGTGGCCAGAGGCATTCCATTCTCAAATTGCCTTGGTCAATTGCCAAATATGTGTCAAATTCTGTTGCAGGAGGGATAAGATTATACCAGTTGATTTATGCCAGCGAGGACCCCCCAGAAATGCTGGGAGTGGAGTCAGTCCTGCCCAAAGCTCATGGTTGCTACACAGTGGGAAAGGCATGACTCAAGAGAGAAGCAGAAAGTAGCAATAGATACTACTACAGTAATTGGGGTAAATCATTATACTCTCCAAAACTGTATGTACTCAGCAAATTTAAGCTTGCAGCTTTATACTCATAGTCTGGTGAAGAAATATTCAAATTTAGCTGAGAAAAATCATCTAGGCAGAGATATACAATATATGGTTAGAAATATGTATTTGGAATTTGAGAAGAAATTAAGGGTAGCTAAGTAAATTTGTCTCTCTTCATTGATAAAAACAATTGCAAAACTTGGGCCTCCCTAGTGGCACAAGGGGTTAAGTTTTTTGGGCTGTCTAGGGCTATCAAGCTATGGCCAGCCACTGCGGCAAGAGTTCTATCCTCAACCAGGGAGGTGACCCACATGGTGCAGCAGATCTCTCCTGTCTTGCCTGCTGTTCCCCTTAACAGTATATTTCAGTCAATCTGTCTGTTCTGCTTCCCATTCTGTCTAGTGAATCCTCTCACTTCCCTACCACCCTGCACCTCTGGCCTACACCCCAGCTCTTGTATGCATAAATAAATAAATCTTTAAAAAATATTTAAAATCTTAAAAAAATATTTATTTATTTATGCATACAAGAGCTGGGGTACAGGCCAGAGGTGCAGGGGGTGAGCAATTCACCAGAGACAGATTGGGGAACAGAACAGGCAGATGTACTGAGATATACTGCTAAGGGGAGCAGCCGGTGAGGCAGAAGAGGTTTGCCTTGCCATGTGGGTCCCTTCCCTGGCCAGGGATTGAACTCGTGCTGCAGTGGCTGCAGATGCTTCATAGTGCAGTGTTTAACCCCTTGTGCCACCAAGGAGGCCCAATAAAACTTTAAAATAATTAATTGCAAAACTTGGAGCTATTGAGAAAGATCAAGCACATGAAAGGGGCAAGTGGTACAATGGACTAGAAGGTTGTAAAAAGGGGTAAAAAGTTGTACTCCTTCAGGCACAAAAGAATTCTCTGAACCCCCTGAAGGAAGCCAGATGGAGCTTATGGAGTGAAAAGCAATATTCTGTCACAGCAGTAGGCATCCCTTGGTCAAAAGCCATGGTCTGAGGCATGTTACTCAGAGTGGTCTGTAGACTGGCTGCTCTACCCCAAATTGTTTGTATCTGTTTGAAAGGAGATAAAGAGCTTATGCCAGGGTTTAAATCAGTCACATTGCTAAGCATCACATCCTTGGCAATGCCAATATTCACTTAAGTCAAATTGCTATCAGAACTATGATTTTTGTTGTTGTTGCTTAGCAAGGGCTGTTTCTGAAAATACCAGAGACTGGCAATGACAGTTGTCACTGTAGAGGGTATCAGGGTAGCAGAAGTCAGGGGTGGAGGGCAGCTGACTTTTCACTCTTTGCTATCTTTTGAATTTTATACCTTGTACCTCTATTACCTGTTTTTCCAAACAGAATTTGAAAATATTTTAAAATAGGTAATCTAAGCCAATTTTTGAGCTTTAAGATTTCCCTAGATAACCAGATAATCCATTTAAAATTAATCAGATTGGGTCACTGCAGTGCTCAGATCCCAGATGACACCCTATTTTACCCAGGGTGGCCCACAGCAAGTGTACAGTGGCCGCGGGGCCCACTTAATTCAGAAGCTGAGGGCATGCTTCCTCCTCATCGGGTGTGCCCACGCTCAGCTGCCGGCCCTTTCTTTCCAGATAGCACAGGGCTTGCTCTTTCACCTCCTCCAGCTCTTGACTCCAGTGGCATCTTTTCCATGAGGTCTTCTTGACCTTCCTTTTTATAAAATCACTGCCCACCACCACTGTCATCTACCCTCCTCCCCTTCCTTGGGTACTTGTCCCTATCTAACATACCAATTGTTTGACCTATAGTTCTACTCCTTTCACTACAACATAAACTCTTGGTCTCATTTGTTCTTTTAGAGTCCCAACTCCTGAAATAGTCCCCATGTGCTGGATTAACAGAAAAAATTCCTCACAAGTTATTTGCAGTCCTCCCACCTTCAAAAGTTGGAGTCTTTCCCTCACTTTGAATCTAGTCTGGCTCTGGTCTTGCTTTGCTCTCAGTAGAATGTATTAGAAGTGATATTGTGTGAGTTCCAAACCTAGGTCTCAAGAGATCTGTTGACTTCCACTATTAAATTAAGAACCTCCCAACAGCATGAGAACAAGTGCAGCCTCCTGAAGGATTAGAGAGCTTCTAGTGAGAGGCCTCAGCTATCCCAGCCTTCCCAATTGTCCCAGCTGTGCCCCAGACAAGAAGTGAGGCCATCCAAGGTAATGCAGACACAGCTAAACCAGCCTACACAGATAAACCACCCACTCAATTGTGAGAAGTAACAAATCTTTGTTATTTTGAGTCAGTAAGTTTTGGAGTGGCTTGTTACCCAGCAAAAACAGCCTTGCAACTAGTTGGTGCTTGTTAAGTATGAAATAAGGTTGCTGTTGCTGTTAATTTAGTAAAATAACCAAGTAAAAAATGTTTCTCATGAACCATTTTCATTCTCACTGCAACATTATTATGTAGCAGAAATTTATATCCCATGTGAGTTTTATTACTTGGGATCTCTATTCAAACTAAATCAAATTCTAGCTCTACTTGTTAAAACTCTTTCGCCATCAAAATGTTAGTTAGCCTCACAGAGCTGTACTTTTCTGAGATTAAGGACCTACCTTGTGGAAGTTGTGAGACCCACCCCCCAGGGAATATACATAAAATGTATACTCCAGTTGTTGGCACAGGGGGACGCAGGTGTCACAGCTACTATACTTTCCTCCACCCAGAGGGAAAGAATTCATGGTCCAGATGTTCAGATATAATTTCAAAAATCCTATCTGGAAATATCACTGAAAATAATATATATGTAATATGTAATGAGCAGTCACTATTTTACACATAATTTAATTAATTACATGTATTTCTAAACTATCTGGGAACTCTTCAGCCAGATTGGTCCAGAGTATGGCATGTTGCATTATGTCCACTAGGGGGCAATAAACACATTTCGTTAAAGAATAGTGCTCCTCCAAGGTACATGCACCTGCCAGATAGTAAATGTTACTTTAATTTTTTTATTTTACTTTGACTGTGAAACCTAAAGGCTTTTAAATCTGTTCATTTTGCACTTATAATTATTAACAGGTTGCTTTACTCTTTTTAAGGTATTAAAAGAACTCATAATGTGTGTTTTGAAGAAAGTCAACCTTTGCAAGTTATTTTTGAAAAGAACATGTGCACTAATACACTAATGATTCAACCAAGGTAAATGGATTCTCTGTTATTTATTTTTTCTTTTTTAACTATAGGATAGTCAAAAGGAAAAAATAATGCCCTGGAACTTTTAAATAAGTAACTATTTTAAAGCTAGCTCTTAGAGAAATTACCTTATAGGTAATTTATAGGGTCAAGTTGAAACCTTGAGAAAGGTAGTAATAGATAATTGCCTAATGGTAGCAATAATAATTCAGTGACTAAGAACATTCTAAAATATCCCATTAGTAGCTTTCTACAGCAAGTGATACTAGGAGAAAAATACACTACCTGATTTTTTTTTTTTTTGCATTTATATGGTGCTTTCTGTCTGACTCACACAGTACAAGGAAATGTTAACATTTTTCATGCAAACTGATTTTATCCCTAAGTGGTCTCATTTTTGTTTTTTCTCTAGAAAATAACTAAGGCTTATTTGTCAGTGGAAATACACCCAATTTTTCAGTTAAACTGTAGCATTAAACATTAATTATTTTTGTAAACCAAAGATATTTAAATTACAAAATTACATGCTCCCTGCAATATGTATACAATGTACAGAGGAGTGTAAAGAAGATGACCAAGTTTGTTTCCTTTTTTCCATGTCTCCAGCCTGCATGTGTAGCATCTATTAACAGTTTGATGTATATCCTTCTAGATAATCTTCTATTTATAGCCAGTGTATCACTCTTCCTTTTCCTGTGGCTTATGGATGTCTCTCTCTCTCTCTCTCTCTCTCTCTCTCTCTCAATTTTATATCAAATATTAGATGCAAACTTAAGCTTTTTTTTCCCCCAAAGAAAATGTACCACTATTCTTGTTTGGCAACTTGCTTTTTGAATTTTTTATGTCAGTTCACTTAAATCATTATTCTTTTTAATGATCGTGTGTTTTTTCATTGTGTGACTTACCTTTTATCCTGTTATTGAAAAAGTAGGTTTTTCCCCAACTTTTTGCTCTCTCAAACAATGCCCCCAGTAGTACATAGGGTAGTCTATTAGTTATCTGCTGCTATGGAACAAATTTCCCCAAAACTTAGAGTTTTAAGAAAAAGACATGTATTACTTTATAGTAATAAGTTTGGCTCAGATGGAGGCTTCTGGCTCATGGTCTCTGATGTTGAAGTTAAACCCTCAGTCAGGGCTGTGGTCTTATCTAAATGCTGCACTTGGGGAGATTCACTTCCAAGCTCACTGGCATGGCTGGTGGGAAGCTGACAAGATCCACTCCCAAGCTTATGCATGGGGTTGCTGGTAGGTCTCACTTCCTGACAAGCACTATTCTCTCTGACTATCCTCACAATGTGGCAGCTAGTTACCACACACACACACACACCAAAATGGAAGCCAGTCTCTGAATCGTCATCTCGTCACTTCTGTCCTTTTTGTTAGAAGCACATCTCCAGTCCCAGCCCCTATTCAGGAGGAAGGGATAACATAAGGGCATGACTCTCAGAAGTTGGGGATCTTTGGGGGCCATCTTCTAAGGTACATTAATTACATAAGTCTTAGAAATGAAATTGCCAGGTTAAAACTTAGACAAATTTAAAATTTGCATGCATATGACTAACAAATTGTTGTTTGGAAGGTTTGTGCCAATTTACATTCCTATCAAAAGCATAGGAGAATCTTTCTAAGTAAAGGATATGATTGAGGTTTAAAATTTTTCCCAACCTAATAAACAGAAAATGGCATTGTTAAAGACCTCCCTGGTGGCTCAAGAGCTTAAGCACAGCACTATGAAGCATCTGCAACCATTGCAGCACTAGTTCGATCCCTGGCCAGGGAGGTGACCCACATGACCTAGTAGACCTCACTTGCCTCACCCACTGCTCCCCTCTGCAGTGTATTTTGCTCAGTCTGTCTGTTCTGTTCCCGTTCTGTTCTTGGTGAATCTTCTCACCCCCCACGCCTCTGGCCTGTACCCCAGCTCTTGTATGCATAAATAAATAAATCTTTAAAAAAAATAAAATGGCACTGTTAGATCTTCTTTATTGTATTTACTACTAGGAAGTTTGAGCATCTTTTTAGATATTAATTACAATATGTATTTTTCCTCCTTTTTCAGTTGCACATTTATATTGTCATTTTTTTTTGTATCAGGCTATTTGGTATCTTGTACAACACCTGCCCCTTAACAGAAAACATCCGAGATGAATTTGGTCGTGTTCCTGATATTTTGGCATCTAGAAACACTGAGTTGATGTCTAGCATCAGGATAACACCAACATTACAAAAATTCTAAGAATTTCATTTTTATCTAACAACACCTCAATTTCAAAAGCAATCTAAGGGGGCTTCCCTGGTGGCGCAGTGGGTTAAGTAATGCACTATGAGGCAAACCACAGCCACTGCAGCACAAGTTCGATCCCTGTCCCTGGCCAGGGAGAGGACCCACATGGCATAGCAGACCTCTCCTGCCTTGCCTGCTGCTCCCCTCAGCAGTGTGTTTCAGTCAGTCTGCCTGTTCTGCTCCCCGCTCTGTCTCTGGTAAATCCTCTCACCTCCCTGAACTCTGGTCTGTACCCCAGCTCTTGTATGCATAAATAAATGAATCTTTTTAAAAAGCAGTCTAGACTTCTAATACAATTATAAAAAGACAAGTAACTTAAATAAAAAACGAGAAAAGAATTTAAACAAACTTTTATTTCTCTAGGAAAAATACATGGCTTAAGCACATGAAAAAATGCTCGACACCATTGGTCATTAGGGCAATGCAAATCAACAACTTCAAACCTGTGAATTGTGTCACTGTTAATTACACCTCAATAAAGGTGACTTAAGAAAGGGAACCTGGAATGAAAGGGTATTTAGGATGGAAACACAACATAGACAATGAAGTCAATGCTCTAGTGGGAACAGAGTGAAAGAGAACAGAAGCAATTGGCCACTTATAAACCTCCGCCCTCCTCCACTGGGTCTCCCTAAGTGTTCATCCCAGTTGTAGTTAATATTTACTCCAGCTCTGTTTTCTCTTATCTCCCTTAGGAATGAGCCCAGGTCAGTTTTTAAATAATACCAGTTTTTATGCCAATGTCAGTTTTTATACCAATGTATAAAAACATAGAATTCAAGACATTTTATTCTGTAGCTTTCATGTGTTTTACTAAGAATGTACTTTATTATTCTCTTACCTATCAAATGAAGCCACATTTTAAAATATACAAAAATATGGCAGTTAGTATAGGTCTTTTTGTATACATTTTTCTAACTTTACACCAATAACCTATTTTTTGACAGGTAGAAAGATTCATTACAGGTGGAAAATAAGATCATTTCTCTCTGGTTTTGAAACAATATATTACTTTTCTTTACATTTTATAGAGTGCTTGCTGAGGCAATTGTTCTTTTTACATCAAGTCAAGAGGAAATTACTCTTGCTGTTACTCCGCTAAATGTTTGCCTCAAGAGTTCTAATGAGGAATCAATAGGTAAGGATTATATCTATCACAGTGTTTTGATGGAATTTTTTATAGCTTTATGGATTATTAACCATACAGCAAATATTAATGACATAATATTTATTCTTGTCTAAAGTGTAGTAAAGGGGAGCCTCCCTCGTGATGTAGGGGTTACATCTCAGTACTATTACTGCTATGTCCTAGTTCAATCCCAGCCAGGGAGCAGACCCACATGGCACAGCAGACCCCTCCTGTCTCACCTGCTGCTCTCCTCAGATGTGTATTTCAGTCAATCTGCATGTTCTGCTCCCCACTCTGTCTCTAGTGAATCCCCTCACCCCCCACACCTCTGGCCTACATCTCAGTTTGTCTATACATGCAGAAATAAATAAATCTTTTAAAAAAATAAAATAAGATGTAGAAAGATCATTTACATTTTTTAAGAAGTCCAAGAATTTGTCGTGGAGTTCCAGGAGTGACTGTGCAGGATCACGGAAGTGGATAGAGGATAGAGTGGAAGTTGCCAGCCTCCTAGAGCCTAGACCCAGAAACCAGTACCAGGTCTGCTTGCCGTGTACTATTGCTCAGAACAGAGATCCTACCCACCCAGATTCAAGGTGGGGGGAGGACATAAACAAACCTCCCCGCTCAATGAAATTGTCAAAATATTTGTGTCTATTTTTAATCTATCAACTATGGTTATAATTTTATATTAAAATATAACAAATAGGGACCTCCCTGGTGGCGCAGTGGATTAAGGAACGCACAATGAAGCAAATCGCAGCCACTGCAGCACCAGAATGATCCCTGCTGCTGGCTGGGGAGGGGACCCACAAGGCGCAGCAGACCTCTCCTGCCTCGCCCTGGGCTGCCCTCGGCAGTGTGTTTCAGTCAGTCTGCCTGCCTGTTCTTTTCTACTCCTCACTCTGTCTCTGGTGAATCCTGTCACCCCCCCACACCTCTGGCCTGTACCCCAGTTCTTATACGCATAAATAAATCTTTAAAAAAATAAAATATAAAAAATACCTCTGGAACTAATTTTATTCTTTGTTTTCCTATAATACTGAATAGATTTGACCAATTCTGTGTACAGTGAGATGCTTGTTGGCCCAGATGAGTTTGACATCTTTCAAGTTGGAGTTGACACTGAAATAACATTTTGTTTCAAGGAACTGAAGGTAAACAAAAGTTTGTATCAAATTAAATTAACAAGTTTTACTTGTTATTTTAAAATAAACAGTTCGAGTATTTTTCTTCTTTCAGGGAATGCTGACATTTTCAGAAGCTACACATGCTCCTATATCTATTCATTTTGATGTTCCCGGGAAGTAGGTCCTTTGGAACTTTCTAAGACTATTTTTTTTTCTTTTGTAATATATCAGTAATGAAGTCTTTGGGTCACTTTGAAATTAATTCTAACCTCAGCAATTTCTTCATGTTACTAGTAGCAATTATCAGGCTAAAAATTTGAAAGTTGGGGTCTCCCTGGTGGTGCAAAGGGGTTGAGTTGCAATGCTAATAAAGCTATCTGCAGCCACTGCAGCACAAATTCAATCCCTGGCCAGGGAGGTGACCCACATGGCACAGACCTCTCCTGCCTCGCCCGCTGCTCCCCTCAGCAGTGTGTTTCAGTCAATGTGCCTGTTCTGTTCCTCACTCTGTCTCTGGTGGATCCTGTCACCCCCCACACTTCTGGCCTGTACCCCAGTTCTTATATGCATAAATAAATATTTTTTTAAAAATTTTTGAAAGATGCCATAACATGGAATTTTTTAATTAGTAACTTGATTAAGATCGCTGTTCTTTCTACAGAGTGAAAGCATTTGTACATTTGACATGGTGCTGAATAAATTGTTTAATTAGGAAACTATACATGGCTTGAACAAGTTAAATCTCTATAAAACTATGACACTCTGTATACTTCAGAGTTAAAATTTCAAATGAGATTGGCTAGGACTGTGTTAATTTGTGAAAAGACAAAAAGGACTTCTACCTTTAATGTTTGTTTTTACACCTGAATTAAGTATTATTTTCTAATGTTTTCCCAGTGTCCATCAGAAAATGAATGTGGTGTTTGTTTTGACATTGCCTGTTTTTTAGACCTATGGCTCTAAGTATTGATGATATGTTATTGGAAGCTAACTTTATTTTGGCTACATTAGCTGATGAGCCAAGTAGAGCATCTTCTCCACAATCACTGTGTCTTTCACAAAAGCAAAAAAGGTAAGGCTTATTTTAATGTCTTTATTGGTTGAAAATAAGTTATTGCAATGTTATTCTGAAACAATTCAGTGGCATTCATTTAGGAAACAATGGGTAAAGCTCAGAAAATTTGACTGAAGCAGGAAGAGCTATTGTAAGACCTAGTTGTATACAACATAGACCAATAACCAATCTTGTATCAGCTCAGAATTTAACAGGATTGTGTGGTTTATCATAGTCATTAACCAAACTCATTTTCATCTTTAGTAATTGTTTTTCAGGAGAGATATCATGTTGGGATTCACAGAGAAGTCTATGTTTACTAGCTAGAACCTTTTCTCAGTTGTGAGGATAGGCATTGTTTTTCCTTCCTTTTTTCCTTTTGTCTCAAGTTTATGGGGAGCAGTAGTACTTCACTATAAAAGTAACAAAGTTAATGGGAAATTTGGAAAATGCAGAAAAGTACAAAGAAAATAAAACTCACCCATAACTGCATCACTTAGAAATCACTACTATTAACATTTAGCTCCTGTATTTTCTTTCAGATTTTTAATTTTGCACATCTTGTATTTAAAGCAAGATCAGAATCATATAGCATGTGTAGCATCCTGCTTCTCCTCCATAAATTTTATATTGTGAACATATGCCAATATCACTGCTTATGACTAGAAACATGACTTTAAATGACTACATCAAATCTTACTGACTTATGTAATTTATTGACTTTTCTTCACTTCATCCTGTTACTATATCACAATTTGTCTTATGCACAATGAGTTTCTCTACTGAAAAATTTAATCTGTCAAGAGCATTTCTAAATAATCATATATTTAAATCTTAATTTTCAATAATTAGTTCAATGTCATTTCAATACAATCCTGAAACCAGTGTTGTCATCATCCTATGTTGCTCTAGTAGTTATATAAAAGATATATTTATTATTAATCCAGTGTTGGTTTAAGGATGTTTTAGTATAAACCAGTTTTTGGTTATATTATAATTTATAATATTAATAATATTAAAACAACAAAAAAAATAAGAGACAATTCATTCATTTAATCCCTATCAATACTTCAGGTCTGATCTGCTACGTTCAAATTCAAAGACTGGTGAAAATACAAGCAAGGCCCCACCAGAGTGTATTTCAAGAACACCCAAAAGACTCTATCCTACAGAGACACTCCCAAACATCTCTGCACTGGCAAGCTGTGACTGCCCGGAAGTGAAAAGGGTAACCGGAGATGTTAGTGAAGTAGCAGAAAGCAGCATCAGCAACATGGAGGAAGTGCCAGTCTCTCCTCACCTCAAGAAGGTAATGGGAAAGTGTTGAGACCCCACTGCCTCTCAGTCAAGGATTCTCATCACCTGCCTCCCTTTGCAGGCTCCTTGCCCCAGCCACCCCCAATATCTGAAAATTAATTTCCTTGCTTTCTCCTAGGTGAGAGGTAAAGCCAGTCTGAGGTGGAGAAAAATGTGATTTATAGAATGTCAAATCAAAACAATTATGTTGCAGAGTTAGTAATTTCTAACAAAGTACACTCAAGTAGATATTTGGTCACTTGTTTTTAACAAATTATTGCTTAGAGTACAATTTATATTTGAATACAAATAATATACTAACATCATATAATTTGTTTTATAAAATGTTTTCTATTTTTTTTTAAAGATTTTATTTATTTATGCACACAAAAGCAGGGATATAGGCCAGAGGTGGGTGCAGTGAGAGAATCCACCAGAGATAGAGTGGGGAGCAGAACAGGCAGACTGACTGAAACACACTGCTGAGGGGAGCAGCGGGCACAGCAGGAGAGGTCTGCTATGCCGTGTGGGTCCCCTCCCTGGCCGAAGGCAGGGATCGAACTTGTGCTGCAGAGGCTGCGGTTTGCTTCATAGTGCATTGCTTAACCTACTGTGCCAGTTTTTGGTTATATTTGGTTATATTTGGCAAGAGAGGGTCATGTTTTCTATTTTTTTTAAAAAACAGATTTTTTTAAATGGTGCTGGGAAATATCGTTAGCCACATGCAAAAATATTTTCTAATCTTGTTTTTTAAATTTGGTTGGGAAATCTTGTACTCCAACTATTACAAATGTAAATTTCATCCCAAAAAACATAACAAATTCCTACAAACTCTATTTAAGTAGAGTCCTAGTTAACAACACATCACATTACCAACATTTTATTAGAGAGATGATAAGCTTCATAGAATGCAATAGTATTAAGCCTTAGGAGGTCTATAGAGGATACAAAAATTTTATTAGAAATTAGATTTATTAGAAATTAGAAATCTCAGGATAGTCCACATGTTTACAGTTTATATTAATGTTTTATTCAAGCTTGTTTTTTTGATGCTGTTTTACTGGTTTAGAGATATGAATTTCATAGAATTAGAAATTTAAAAGGAGAATTAATTTTAGGTTGTTAACTCATGCTGTATTGAAGACTTTTAGGATAGTAACCTCCACGCACCATTCCGTTTGATGCATAAGTTCATAGATGTCCTATTAGATGCCCAGAACTTAGGGGAATTTCCTCTTCTGAGGAGGAGGAATTACTAGTTTGACTATAAAGTAAAAACTGCAGTCTGTCTTTTCATTATACAAAAGCATTTCCCCTTCCTGATTTTTCAATCACACATATTGTGCAACAACATGAAAACATTTTCTTGTGGTTTCTCCTCCCTAAACTTTACTTAAGAGGGCCAGTTCCCTCACCAGGAAAGGTGAAAGGAAGAACTGTAAGCTCCACAAGCACCTTCACAGTGCTCTTCAAATTTTCTATCATGCCACTAAAGTTCTAAAGAGAAAGTTCTGTTTTTAAATGGGCCTCCCCGGTGGCGCAGTGGGTTAAGCAACACACTATGAAGCAAACCGCAGCCACTGCAGCACGAGTTCGATCCCTGCTGCCGGCCAGGGAGG
>JAGFMF010011770.1:1649285-1691872 GCA_019455555.1 Galemys pyrenaicus
GTGTACTTCCGTTGATCTGCCTGTTCTGCTCCCCGCTCTCTGTGGTGAATCCTCTCACCCCCCCCCCCACACCTCTGGCCTGTACCCCAGTGCTTGTACACATAAATAAATAAATCTTTAAAAAAAAAATAAAAGGAGTTATTTCCCTTAATGTGGTAAACTCCTACAAAACTGACATTACATTGTGGGTAAATTATTTAGACCCTTATCCTCTTTTACTTGGACCACAGTGAGCCTTGCATTTGGCCTCCATGCCTCCGTTCTCCTCCACTCTGCTTCTCCACAGTGTATGAGGAGATTTCATGCAAACCTTATATCTACATGAGGTATGGGGCTGTAGAGCACTGACTTTGGAGTTCAAATTCCTGGGTTCAAGTCCCTGTTCTGCCACTTAGTAGCTGTGTAACTGGAACAAGCTACTTATCTTTACCTTGGTTTTTTTTATCAGTAACATAGGGATGATAGTAACAACCAGTAAATGGAAATGTAAAAATTAATTGAGCTGGCACAGGGTCATTAAATGTTAGTTACTGTTATGCATCACTCTGACACTTTGAAAACTCTTGGAGCATTTTTGCTGCTCCCGTTAGTTACTCATTCAGGAACTTCCCTGAGGTATTTCATATAATCATCACCAGGCCTCCTGTATGCCAGGAGTGGCAGCTAGGTGTCCTCTCTAGTAACACCACTGGTTGTGCAAGCCACGTTGAGAGTGACTATAAAGCTGAATCTCTCCTTGATGAGCAGCGTCAGCCATGCCCTCAGGAGGCCATCTCTAACGCAGCAGCCATGGCAGTGCTTTTATATGGCCTACTCTGTTTATCTGTTAATTTTTTCTTTCCAAAATATTGTCATTTAAAAAAATTGCAGAAAGAGAGAATTCCTACATACCCTTCTTTCAGACTCTCCTAATGTTAACATTTTATGTTCATAGTACAATTATCGCTGGAGAAAAATTGGAAAATACAAATAAGAGAAAATCAGAAATAATCACTGCAAGATTTTTTTTTTAACCCTACCTTTTAAAGACTTTTCCTATGCATGCAGTTGCACACAGTAGCACACACGCACATCAAATTTTAATTTTTTAAATTTGAAATAAATTCAGACCCACTTGCAGAAAGGATATAAAAAATTCCCAAATCCTTTGTTCAGAGTAACTTAAGTCAACAGGATAGGCTAGCAGCGTCTCCTTAAGCCTGAAACATTTTTCTAAGACTTGCTTTGTCTTTCTTCTCTTTCTTTCTTGCCCTTTTAGTAGAATGTCCCTGAACTTAACTTTTCTCATGATTTTTCTATGATTAAATTCAGGTTCTGCCTCTTGGTAAGAATACAACGGTGTGATGCTGTGTTCTCACACATCGTTGCTGGGTGGCTGGTGGTGATCTGTCTCCTCCTTGGTGGGCCTAACTTCTCTCTTGTGGTTAAGGTGCTTGTCAGACCTCTCTATTGTAGAGTTACTGTTAGTAATTAGTGAAGGTCTTATGGCAGCATGCTTTGAGACTGTATAAATATTCTGTTTCTCATCACACTTTTTGCTTACTAATTTTGCATCCATTCATGCTTTTTTAAATCTAAAATAGTTACTACTGTTATGTCTGTCAAATAGTGATTTTAGTTTTTATTAGAGGAAATACCTTGTTAAGAACCTTTCTTTCTGTTCTGTTTATTTCTTATTCAATCATTTATATTAATGTATATTTTTGAACATTAATTTTTATATAGATTATAATCCATTGTTATCATTTATTTTGTTGCTCGAACTGCCTAAGGAGCCTTTTCAGATTGGTGCCTGTGTTCCTTTGAAATGTCTCCAACATTTTTTGAGCACTTCCTAACTTTTGGAACCTTAAAGTGCTCTAGTCTTAACTTGCATTTCTCCTGTGCCAGCCACAAAATCAGCCATTTCTCCCAGGAACCCTGGTTCCTTCAGCTGGAGATGGTAAACAGAAGTCAGCTCCTGGGAACTGGGTATGCTCTTTATCCTGGGATTTCATTACTTCTAGGCTCTTAGGAGACAGGAAATACAGGCATTTTTAGACATATATACGTGTCAATTTATATACATACAAACATCTATATCTACAAATATATGCACATACACATCCATTAACTCAATTCTAACTTAACCCCATAGGATTCATGCTGGCCTCCCCACTTTCCTTACTTAGAACCTCTTTTGTATTTCAGAGAAACTTGGCTCTTATTACCCACAATGTATTACTTACTGTTCAGTCCTCTAGGATGTGTTCTAACACATAGTTTCAGAATTGCTAACTTATACCCCTGGAGAGACAAATCTGCTAACTAGAGATTCAATTATTTGTGAATGTTATTTTGTCCTTAGCCCTAAAGCATATACACAAAATGCTGTATTTCAAAGTTACTTTGTCTTTTCTTCCCTAACATTTCAGTTTGACTATGTTAATCATGTTACACTGGAACTTTGTATGCTCATCTATCATTTTGGTTCTCCCCAAAATTGAAGATTTTATTGATTTGTTTATTTTGAGTGCTAACCCATTAACAGCACTGAAAGGCTATGTAAAGAGACCCATGGAGCAGAGTCAGACCCCTCCTGTGCTCATGGCACCTCGGGAAAAATATATTTCATTCGTTTCTCATTTGTTTCTTTTTGCACAAATGAGCAGATATATGTTTTTCTCCCCGGTATTTCTTCTTCTTCCTTATACTGTAAGTACTGTTTTCCACTTTGCTTTTTGCACTTGACAATATATCTGGAAATTATTCTGTATCAGTTTCTCACTTTTTCCCCTCAACAGCTGTGTGGTATTCCATGTGTGAATGTACCATAGTTAACTCAACCACTCTCTTTAGATTCCCTCACTCTCATTTCCTGAGTATTTTGCAATTACAAAGCTGCAATGAATAACCTTTTACACATGTATTTTCATGTGTTGTAAGTGTATCTTCAGGCAAATTCCTTCAGATTCAAAAGGTAAGAACGTATGTGGTTTTGTTAGGTGCTACCAGATTCCTCTTCAAAGGGGCTTTTTGGTTTTCCCTCATGCAATAGTCGGAGGGTCTGTTTTCTCCAGTCTGGCAAACACTGTATGTTGTCAAACTAATAGCTGAAAAATAGAATCTCAGAGTAGCTTTAATTTGCATGTCTCCAGTTGTGAGGTTGAACAACTTTTCATGTGTGTAAAAACCATTTTATAATTTTATAAAATGTATTACTCTAAAAAGAGTAACTCTAACAGTCTCATTTTTTTTTGTTTTGTATCTCTTCAGTTTTTAAGTGTTCTTTATATCTCTGTATCATTAGCCATTTATCTGTGATAATATGGTACAAATACTTTCTTCCAATTTACTAGGCTTTTTTTTTTTTTTTTGGCAATGCAAAATTTTTTATGTTATATAGTCAAGTTTATCAATTTAAAAAAAATCACTGAGTCATTATTTAGAAAGTTTTCCCCTACATGGAAGTTAAAGAGGAATTCACCCATGTTTCCTTTTGAAATCTGTATGATTTCCTCTTTTTATATTTACTTCCCGAACCAAGTTTCTCATTTTGTGTTTGATACGAGACAAGAATCTAATTTTACCTTTTGCAAAGTGGCTACCTAGCCTCCCTTTGCCCTGGTGATTTGAGGGACCCCTTTTATCATATCCTAAATTTCTGTATGGAGATGGGTCTGTTTCTAGACTTCTTTTCTGTTCTGCTAATCTGTTTCTCTACATGTATCAACAACTATTCTCTTTATTGTAGAGGTTCAGAATATATTTTACTATCTGGTAGAATTAGTAACCCTTTGTAGATTTTACTATTTCCGAATTTTTTTAAAAGATTTTATGCATTTATGCATACAGGAATTGGGGTACAGGCCAGAGGTGCTCTGTGTGTGTGTGTGTGAGAGAGAGAGAGAGAGAGAGAGAGAGAGAGAGAGAGAGAGAGGAGAGAGAGAGAGAGAGAGAGAGAGAGAGAGAGAGAGAGAGAGAGAAAAGATCCACCAGAGACAGAGTGGGGAGCAGAACAGGCAGATGGACTGAAGTACACCTCTGAGCGGAGCAGCAGGCGAGGCAGGAGAGGTCTGCTGCACCAGGTAGGTCCCCTCCCTGGCCAGGAATCGAACTCATGCTGCAGTGGCTGCGGAGGCTTCATAGGTCTGTGCTTAACCCCTTGTGCCACCAGGGAGGCCTTTTTCTGAATGTTTTTTCACTTAAACTTTAATAGCAACTTATCTAGTTCCATAAAAAAAAAATGGTATTTTTTTTTATTGGAGTGTCCTCAAATTTCTGTTAACTTGGAGAAAACTGACACCTTTAAAATGTTGAGTCATTCTGTGCAAAAGCAGGCAATGCATTTCCACTTGTTCAGATCTACTTTGTCTTTTCAGGAGGGTTTTAAATTTTTCTTTTATAGTTTTTACATATTTATTATTAGTATCATTAAGTTTATTCCTAAGTAATTTACCTTCTCTGTTGCTATTATAAATGGAGTTTTCTCCACCATTATATTCTGACTGCCTGTTAATTGTGTATATAAAGGCTATTTTTTTTGCATGTTGATTTTCAATTCTGCTGAACTAATTTATTATTTCCATTAGTTTTGTTACTGATTCTCTCAGGTTTTCCAGGTAACTATCATTAGCTTTCCTTCTTCTTTGATGCCTTCAGTTGATCTCTTCTTCAGTTGCTCATAACCTTTAACACAGTGTTCAGCAGAGTGGGGAGTGGGCATCCTTGTTTAGTTCCTGTTCTTAGTGGGAAGCTGGACTCACCCTTCTGTGTTCTACTCTTGTGCATAATTGTTGCTCTGACTGCTGGGAGGGGGATGACGGCCACTTCACCTTCAAACTCTTCCCCACCCTTCAAGCCTTGCTCAAATAATACTGCTCTTTTTGAAGCCTTTCCATCCTACTCAAGCCATTTTGTTCATCCTATTCATTCTTACTGTTACATGATCATTTATATACTTGACACCACACTAGCTTTGCCCAGGCTAGGCTGGAGTCTTACTCATCTCTATATTCCTAATGTATAGCTAGTGGTTGGCATACATAAAGCCTGGTTTGGGGTAGTCTAAGAAAGTTTTAAAAATCCCTTCCAGTAATATTGTAACGTTCCAAAGTGAAACCAATTTGAATTCACCCATTTTTTAAAAAAAATGGATATATGGTCAATAGGCTACTTAGGAAAAGGGAGATTTTCAAAAATTAAACTTTCATAGAGTATAACTATATTCTAAACAACAACCAGTATTTTTTCTATTGTGGGTTCTTAAAAGGTTTAAATAATAGATATACACAGCTCTCAAGGGCACCAAAATGAGGTAAATGTGTATATTATTTTAAAAACATTTAAAAATTATTTTGCAGTTCATATTGGACTTGAGCCTAATTTCTAGTTGTGTGGATGTTACAAGCTTTCTCCATCAGACAAGCCTTAGACCCCAGGGGAAGGCTTGATCATCCAGTTATGCAAAACTTTTTTTTTCTTTCCTTCTTTATATATATTTGACATCAATTGTAATCCCCATGGCAGTTATGCAGAACTTAAAGGCCAAAGAAAAGGTGGGGAGAGGAGAGCGTAGCGAGAAACTTGTTCTCGGAGTCAATGACAAATTCAGGGCAGCTTTCAAAGACCAAAGTAAATCCAACCTGTCTGGTCTACTGTGGCACCACAAACTTTGTGAGGAGCTGTTAGCACATGACGTCCATCATACGCTGAGCAGACATGACACTGTCATTTGTCACTTCCAGCCCTAGCATCTTTCAGAGACCATTGAGACTATGCTGTCAGTTACAGTCAAAGCGCATTAGTTCCCAATAGCTGCTATCAGAACTTAGCACAAATGCAGCGACTTCAAAGAACACAATGTTCTGAAGGTCACAAGTTTGAAATGGAACTCTGGGCTGAAATCAAGCTGTTGGCAGAGCTGCATTCCCTTCTGGAGACTCAAGGAAGAATGTTTTCTTGCCTTTGCTAACTTCTTGAGGTCACCTTCATTCTTTGGTTGATGGTCACCATCCATCTTTAAAACCAACAATGGAGGTGGTCTTTTTCACAGTGCTTTCCTATAATGCTGCCTCGTCTCCCTCTCTGACATTTAAGAGTCCTTTGATCCCACTGGGCCCACGTAAATAATCCTGGTCAGCTGATTAGCACCTACTACAACCTATTCCCTTAATCCCTTTTGCCACGTGAGGGAACAGTCACAAGTTCCAGGGGTATGGTGTGGAGCCATCGTTCTGCTCATCCTAGCCGATATTACAGCTAACTTCAGGTCCCCCATCTGGAGCAGGGCTCACCAGCTGCTGTCGGGACTGCTGCCATGCAGAGGGCATCTTCACTGGTATGTGGGATGAGCCACGGGCAGGGCCCATGCACGTGTTTATCCCCTCTGCCAACCACGCAACCCCCAAGACTGTTGTTGAGGGCCATGTGGAGTAGAGGGGAGCTGTGTGCTTTGAGCAGAATCTAGAGGTTCCTAAACTTGATATAGCAGGGGGAAGATACACATAAACAGAGTTACATGTTACATGATAATTTTTTAAAAAGTGATACATTCACTAAAGGGAAAAAGTTCAGAGTGCTTTGAGAGGATTAGGTGAGCTGACCCAATCCAGGTCAGATGTCTTCACTAAGAAATTGGTGTTTGGGCTGAGCTGAGAAGGATGAGGTAGGGGCGTGGGTGGCAGTGGGCGCATGTGCGGAGGCCTTGTGATGAGAGGGGTAGCCAGGTGGCCTTAAGGAACTTGAGGCGGGCCCTTGTGGGGAGAGTGTGTGTGTGTGTGTGTGTGGAGGGGGGGTCAGTGCACAAGGCACCACCAGGCAAGCCTGAAAATCATATCTGTGGCCTTACGAAGCACCTCAGCATTCACGCTACGTGAGAAGTCAGAGAGAAAATTTTTAAATAAAACTTCAGCTGCAGCTACAGTTTGAAGAATGGGGGAGGGGTCACGAAGCAAGATTGAAGATCAATTGTAGCATTTGGAGACAGTGACTCCTTAGAACTGGAAGTAGTGGCCCAGACAGCTAATCGAGAAGGTGGTGATGAATGAGGGTGTGGGGGGGGGGGTAAAGGGACATGTGGAAGATGACTTTGGTGTGATGAAACAGCTTCAGTGCACAGTAAGAGCGTGAGCTCAGTTTTGGATGTTAAGTTGCAGAAAACTAGTAGTAGAATGGATGGAGTGAAATCCAAATTCCAGCTTCCAGACTTCCTGGCACAGAGATGGTTTATTTCAGGGTTTTAAGACAGGGGTGTGACTGGCACACTGGAGTGGTCATTTAAAGCAGTGATTCTCAAACGGGGGCAAGTATGCCCCACAGGGGACATTAGTCAATGACCAGAGATGCTTTGGAAAGTCACACTTCTGGATGGGAGGATCCAGCATCCCCACCACTACAAAGCCCAAACCCTTCTAGTACTGAGGATGAGACATCCTGTGCCAGAGGCTAGGTTGAAGACAGCGAGTCAGCTGGAATGTTTGAGACCAGGGGAGTGTGGCACAAGGAAGGTTTGGGAAGAAAGGCACTTTCAAGTGGGATGAAGACTGAACATGGTTATTGGCTTAAGGAGGTGGCAACTTTTGGTGGCCAAACTATGAACAGTTTCTGTGGAATGGTGGGGGCTGCAGGGGGTGGTCAGGTGCTTTTTTTTTTAAGATTTATTTTAAGATTTTTTTAAAGATTTATTTATTTATGCATGCATACAAGAATGGAGGTACAGGCCAGAGTCCAGGGAGGTGAGAGGACTCAGAGACAGAGACAGAGTGGGGAGCAGAACAGGCAGACTGACTGAAACACACTGCTGAGGGGAGCAGCAGGCGAGGCTGGAGAGGTCTGCACCATGTGGCTGCGGTTTATTGCTTAACCCACTGCACCACCAGAGAGGCCCTGGTTAGCTTTTAAAGGTAGGACTGAGGAACTGAGTAAGAAAATGGAGACAGGTGTAGAAGACAGCTGTCAGCAGAGGCAAGGCAATAACAGCAAATGGGATGAGGCTTTTTACATACTTTAAATATGAGACAACTGGTTATTTTGAAATGCTGTGCACTGAGAAGCTGGAAGGGGTGCTGCTGTCATCCAGGGGTGGTGGATGCGAGCCTGCAGTTTGTCTCCTGTAGCCCTGGGGTTCGTTTTGATGGTCCAGTCAGGGGAGCCATAAGCAGATCATTGACTCCAAACTATGCCCCTGAAGACAGCTAAGGGTTTTGTAGGGGGATTTGGGGTCCAGGACCACTGTTGAGTCAGGGACAATTCTCAAAGGGGAGTGCTTAGTGCTCACTTTCACTCTGAGTAAAGTTACTATTTCCCCCCAGTTTTCTTGCATGTTTTTTGGAGCCGTTTCTTCTGAACAGCCAGAACACTGCAGCCACCCTTTCAGCAGTCTCACCACAGCAAGTGACAGTGACGAGGACATGAATAACGGCAGTTTCTCCACATTCTAATGCTCTGATGGCCAAGTTGGCCCTCAACCCATTTGCTGGCACAGTTATACCTCAAACATGATCTTACACTTAGTACATAAAGATATAAATTGTTTTGGATTGCGGAGAATGGGCTTCTGCTTTAAAACATCTTGTGTAAGCTCCATATCTAAAAAGAGCTGCTTGTCAAGTGTACATAACTGCTTTAAGTTCATTACACTACTTGGAAGGCAGGAGTTATTTATGCAGGGAAACAAAATTAGAAGAATTAGAATTCAATTCACTGCACTCACTACAGCTTTTAGCAACTTCTTTGCCAGTTTTATAAAGGTAAACTTCAGTAGACACTTGGGAGTGCATCAGCATGGCTTGTAGTTTTGTGACTAGAGGCTAGACAGGTTTGGTATTTGATTGTAAACATTTGCAAATTGGTCCTTTCAAACATAGTAAAAAATTTATACAATCTTAATGTATAACACTTAATGTCATGGCTTTTTTTGTACATTGCTTTTCATATTTTAAGGTTTTTTAAATAGCCCCTGAGAAAAGGTCAAGAATACGTAACTACCTCCCACATTTTTAAAAATTTTTAAATTGTAAAATTTTATCTCATAGCTTATTCTGACTTTCAAATGTATTTTCTGTATTTGCAGTGTGACGCTTGAAAGACTTAATGAGCACGATGCCAAAAATTTATTTCTGTATTATCTGATACAGAGCAGCCACCTCCACTACTAAGAAGGCCTGGGTGGAAGTAGAAGTGGGAGTGGAAGATGAATGTTCTTTGTCCCTTTAAGAATTAGCTCTTTACCTGCACAAACAGACTGAAAAATCTGGCACAAAAACAGTGTTATGTAATATCTTACAATAGTGCCTTTCCTCGCCTAAACCTGTTTACAGTCAATTAAAACCTGACAAACGAGACTTCTGTTAACTTTTCATTGTTAGGTCCTTGGTAAAACCATTAAATCACAAGGAAATGTTAACTCGCAAAAAGTTGTACTTTAGATTTTGTGAGGAATTCATAAACAAAGGTGGCTAAGTGGATTAGTAAACTTTGGAACTGTGAAGAGTTCTAACTAAAACTGGAATGAATTTGGCTCTTGAAGCTTAGTGATGACTCAGAGCTTCCCACAATAACCTAATAAAAACTCAAGTTCATCCCAAAATGTTCTTCAGTGAATGAAAATGGTCTTTCAGCAAGCTTTTGTGGAAACCAGCAATGCCCACATAATTTCAAGAAGTCTTTTCACACTGTTGGCTAAAGATTTATGTATCTTATGCTTACACTGATGTTATCACTAAGTTCCACATATTTCTAACAAATGCAGATGACTACAAAGAGAACATTTATACACAAGAGAAACTGTAGTCTCCTTGCTGAGAAAAAAGTTGCTGGTTCAGGCAGTGGAGGTTAAGGCTATGAAGGCATCATCATCATCAGTGAAAGCCTGGACATTCCCACTCGCCTCTCACAGATAAGTCACTCTGTTAAATAACACAGAATTTCGATTTTATAATTTGGATACAGAATGCTATGTTTAAATGACTCCAGGATTTGGGTGGCTTCATTCCATACCATTTGGAAGGTGCAAAGTCCTCTTTGCTGAGCAAATGTCTTTTACATTCAATTACCAGCCCAAATTTTTGAGGAAGCTATAAACATATTAAACCAGCAGACAAAAAAGAGCTAAGGTGGATAAACTAGTAAAACACAGAAAATGAGAGCTATAAAGTACCAAGTATGCTGTACTAAGAGTTTAGAAATGAAGACTTGCTATAGACCATCAAACTCAATGTCAAAGGCTACTGTCTAATATTTAGTCACTTTTTAAATTAAAAGAAAAACACAAATTAGTATAAATACTATATTTATTAAATATCTTTACAGTTTATTTAAATGTATTTACAGAACTATTCCTGCATAAGTTATATTCAGACATCCAATTCAGGTCATTGCCTCTTGGGTAAGACAAATAATGATAGTCTCAACAGAAAAAAGCAGCTCATTAGTATACACAAAGTCAAATTTGCTTCATTATTCAGCCATCTTTGCCACAAACTACCTGCTAACAGTTAAATTTCTGACATGGACACTGCTGAATTTTAGTGTATAAGTTCAATTCAGCAAGGAATTTAAATTTTTACTTTTTACAAATAGAACCCAAATGTTTTTTCGTATTTTCAGCTTTATAAGCAGATTTTGGTTTTTCAACATTATGAAATTCGTTAAATGCAAAAATGTGGTAATTTTAGGGAAACTGGATGCTGTAGTTTCTACCAAAGATAGCTGGTGTGAGGTGACAAGGAACCATGAACTTACTCAAAAGTACAAACATTTACAGTTCTACCCAATCCTGTTTACAGTCTCCAAAACTCACTACTCAGTAAATTCCCACAATTCCTGCCTTGTTACTTGATGTGGTAATGGTACTGATGGTGGTACTGAAGGCTACCGTTCTAGCCAGAAAAATGCATCTGACAGGAGAGTCCAGACACTCCCATCACGCAAAGCTTGAAATCTAGTTGCTAATCTAGACACAGCCCAACCCCCAGTTGTGCACACCTGGAATGGATTCTTTTGTGATTTAGTACCCATCAACCATGTCAAGCCAGTACAGTAATTAAGGACAAATAACCTGTTTTGTCCCCCTGTCCCATTTCTTCTCTCAGTTTTTAAGAGCCTATGGATTCTACTGCGTCTTCATTCAGTATTTTTTTTGTGCGCAGGCAGCTTAAATTCACAGGAAGAAATAAGGTTCTGATATGTTTAGAGTGCACATTTTAAAACAGAACAAAATAAAAATTTCAAGCATGTGATAAAAATATTGATTTTTATAATACAGTATTGCTTTATAAATATAGATGGAAAAGCTATAAACTTTACTGGTCTTTGGTGCATCCAGAGAGGGATAATTAATTTGCCATTTGTAAATTAGAAATCCAAATTTTCTCTTCTTATAAAAGTTAATGACATGAGGCAAATGTATGTGTTTTTATACTGCTTAATTTAAAATACAATTCACACACACATACTGAGTTCAAAATCAGACCTGCCAAGTGGTATATATCTCAGTTACACTCCACAGAGACTCGGGTCCTGTGACCTGGAATGGGACCAAGAGTCTGAGAGTGAAGGAGAATCACTTGTTAAGCAGCACTCCAATTGACCCCGGTGGTGATAACACTAAGTGCATAACATCAAAAAGACAGGGTATAAAGAAAATAGGAGAATATTTCATGTCACTAAGCTATCAGCCAGGCCCAAAGTTAGTTTCATTGTAAAACTCAATTCTTGTCCCACTATTTTCAACATCACTTGAACACACACATTGTGGATTTTTAATAATCATTTTTCGAAAGGGACTAAGTTGGCAAAATAAGTTGTGTGAAACACCACCAATCTAACTTTACAAAGATTGTGTCTGATGCATTAAGTGAATTGACCAGCACTGTTCTTACCAGGAATTAAATGTAGGCATTGGAAAATGAATGCATACTATATCCATATCATAAAACTACATACATACCTCTGACCAGATATAATCAAAAACCCAAACAAAAGAACTGAAGTTGTCAGCCCAAGCATAAAAGTACTCCTTCCAACAAAACCCTTCTGGATGCAACTTCCTTTACTTTTTAAACAGAGAGACTGCAAATAGTTTGTGCAAAATAAATACCCCGCCACGTGCCACTCATGCTTCCGTGTTTTATCACAGCATGATGAGTTCTTATTGTTTATACAGAGTGGTCCCCCTCCCAGCCCTCCCTTCCCATCTCCTCTATCAAAGAATTTCATTTTGTCAAGTTAGGGTAGTTAAGGCATTCTGACATGTGATTAAAGGTGATTCAAAATAGATATCTAACATTATGCCAATTTAGGAATAGTAGATAAATTACTGAACGGCTTACAAATGAATAACTCATTCTTATTATAAATGAAATGCCTGTTACAAGCATGATGCATTGAAATATAGTAATGACATGTACATGGTACATGTTAAACAATTTTAAATAAAACAAAAGCCTGACAGTTACTCAAATATACAGTACAAATCCACAAAACAAAATTTTTTAAAACAAATTGAGGTAACCTCAAACGTAAGTTTTAATGCAATAAACCAGGAAATAAGTATCTCCTTTAGAGAAAGACCTTCTATATTCTCAAGTAGATTCTCATCAGGTTTAATCGCATTCTCATCTATACACCAATGTTACCTGACTTATATATAAAACATGGCTTTAATTTAAGGATTTCTAAGTATATACTTTTCTACCACCAAGTTAATGAAGAGGAAAAAAAATTGACCCAAAAATATATATCTTTACAGCAGTTGACTTGTACATAAACCTTAAAAATAAGTTTGAGCTTACAGATAAGGGGAAAACAATGAAAGGGTAGTTTTATAAGGAAACTATACACTGCAAGATGGCTATCTGGAAACTGTAAACATTAAGCTTGATTCAAAACCCCTAAATTTCTGTGTAGGGCAAATGCAAATGTCAGATCATCATTAGGAATTTTCCTCATGGGCTCTTGCACAGCTGCCTCTGTGCACGGTGCTCTTCTACAGGACTCCCTGAATTTGGTGCATGCTCTGCAGAAAGCAAGGCTACTAACAAAAGGTCTGAGGGTGATGCATGGGATGTAGCATGACCAAGAAAGTCTACAAAATTTAAAGTTACAGCTGTGCACTCCCAACCCAAGGCCTTTAGGCCTAGGGCTCCCGCGCAGTAGGCATCATATCAGACAGCTGGGAAGAATTTTAGCCAGAATGTTAAATTTCTAGACTTTGAGGAGTTGTACAATCTTGAGTAATATTTCTGTTAAAAAATTTTGGTGGATTCTTTCCCACCCCCCCACCGCAGATCAGGCCAGCAGCCAATGATTTTTATTAATCAAAAAACTTCCATCAGCACAATTATGCATCTTTTAACAACCATGAAATATTTGCATCCATATAACTAAACTGAATTTTTCTTTTTAATCTGTTAAAAAAAAAAAAAAAAAAACCTCCTGGGATCAAGATTTTATAATCTCAGAGCAATATTTTAGAGCAGAATTATAAGCTCCTGAAAAATAGGAGTTTATAATAAAAACACAAAGTCACACCCAATCATTGTAACAAAGACTATATAGTACATGTATAACATTTCTTTGATGAACAATGTATGTTTTGAGTAGATGTACCACAACATACAATTTGTGTTATGATTTTTAAAATCCCTTTACACACTGTAGTTTTGAATTCACCTTACCAACATTACTCAGTGTCAATACTTCGACCATTTTTGAAAAGTAGGAGCCATTCTGGCTTTCAAAACCTCCATCCCATCATGGATAGGACAATGAGAAAAGGAGGCCAATCTTCAACTCTTGATTCTCTTCAAATGTTGCTGGCAGATATGAGCTAGTGGATGATAGTAGTGGTTCTCAACAAAGATCTCAACGGGGTCTCAAAAATACAGGCAAAAGGCTTACATCACTGGCCATTGAGATCAGTGGCAAAGAAATGTGGTCCTGCCAGCAGGATCAACACACACAGCAAGGGAGAGTCTGGGGTGATGAAAGGAAAGGAAGGAGCTGACACCGGGGCAAGTCAGTCTGTATACTCAGCCACTATTGAGAGGAGGACAGTGATGTCATCTGGCTTTCCACCTAAAATGAAAATGAAGTCTTATTACCTTAAAAGGAAAAATCAATCAAAAAATGTTAAGCCTGAATAAAATTAAGTACCAGAAGACAAATGCTTGCCATCTAGGCAAGTCTGGTTTGTCAATATGCTCTAGTAGAGAAAAGATTTGGAAAGAGAAGTAGTTAAACAAAACACCAAGAAATTACATGTGATTGAAATTTTTTTTAAAAGTTGGCCCTTTTTACAACTGGAGCTGTTAAAAACAATCACCATATCATCTGTTCAAAGCAATCACAGTAAAGACAAAATCTGATTTAGATAAATTGGCCTCACAAAAAAGTTGTATGTTTCTATCCACAATCCTAATTCGGACAACCATATCCAATGTTTGGAGCTAGGAATAGTCTTGTATTCTAATCTGTCAAACAGTTATGGCATGTGCTTTTCCCCTCTAGTTTTGCATTTCCTGGAGGGCTAAAAAATGCTTTACATGTCACATCAGTAAGAAAACTTACCAACTTTACTAGTTCTAAGTTGCTAGCACCAACATGTTTCCAAGCTCTAAGAGTGAACTACTCTCTCGTTCCCAAAGTGATACAGACCTCAGCAGATAGAAGGACTCATTGGGCAAGGACGATTAACCCAGCTTCCCTCTTCAAAACCTGCTGTGGCAATCTGGCAGGCAAATACTGCCAATGAGTCCCAGAAAGTCAGAGGAAGGGACAGCTGAAATGTCAGAGCAGTGAAGGGCAGAATGTTAAACTGTTAAGAATGTCCAGGCCTACCAGGCAGAGCTCAGAGGCCTTTTGGGCTCAGGTCCAGGCAGTGCAGTGGTGGCAATAAATGGTTCATATTTCACCTGCCTTTGCAGCCAACAAAACTCAGTTCTGAAGGGCATCTCTGTGGGGAAGGCATGACATGCATGTGCTCTTGTCCCAGTGTGAAGGCCTGCTGACCTTGCTGAAAGCTAGACTCACAGCTGAGAGAAGACACCTCATAGTCTCACTCCAGGACGCTAGTGTACCTCGCCCAACAGCCCAGAGTACTCCCATCCTACTATATCTCCAATTAGTCCCAAGAGAATGCTTACCTCTCACATTCAATCCGTTATCACATGCAAATTGTGCAAAGGGTGACATATAATTTGGGTCATAGGCCAACTCATGAGCTTGCTCTGCAATGCTTCTTGCTGTCTGTTGTATACTCTCATAATTTGAATTCTAAGATGAAAGAACATGGGAGTTATTTTCACCATCTCTCTCATGATTTCCACACACAAGTATACTTCTTGCAAGTCTCACTTTTAAGACACTAGTATTTATCTAACCACAGTGTCCACCATTTAAGTTTTATGCCAGTTAAACAACTGACCTTGATAAAATGAACAAGATCACCAATGCTGTGTATATAAAATGTCAATCAGAAAAGCCCTTTTTACTTAGGTGGCTGTGGACCATAAAGTTTAGATTTTCCGGTTTGCTTTTTTCCCCCCATTTCCAATTCTTAGAGGTTTTTTTACTAAAATGGAATAGGATAAAAAAGATTTTGATAGCATTTTTGGGATGACCTCAGAAGTTTTCTTACTTGGGACTGTACCTGTGGCCAACTATTTTGCTTTCCCAGTAAGAGCTGCCACTGGCCCTACTAAAAATACCTTTAGAATTTTATATCATAATTAAAGAATCTTCTTTAGCCTTAACCTTGAGCCATACCCTTATCCTTGCTGCTTCAACTCCCTATCTATACAATGGGGATGGCAACAGGGTTCATTTTAGTTCCAACATTCTAAAATTTGAAACAGTTTCAATATAAATAAATAAGAACAGGCCTGCCTCAGTTTTAATGTCACGTCCACAAATAGGCCTTCCCTGACCAATCTTTCTAAAACAACCATCCTCTCTATTCTTTACTCTTTAACTTGTGTTGATTTTCTTCTTATTTACACCATCATTATCTATTTTTTCCTTGTGGTGTGTCTTCCTCCATGACAATGTAAGCCCCACCTAGGCAGGGATGTGTTCTTTCTGTTCACCACCCTGTCACCACACAGCGCACAGACAGGCATGGAGCTAAGGATATTGTGCATGTGGTCTTAACTCTCATTGCAACCCTAAAAAATAGGATCTTTGTAAAGTTTCCCCCTTCCTACTTTTCTTGTCTTATAAATGAGGAAAGTATTATTTGTATTTACAATTGCTTACAAGAACTATTATTATTTTTCTAAATTCACAAAACTACAAAAATAGATAAGACAATTAAATTAGAAAAACTCAGCTGCCCAGAGAGGGCCACTGTTACCAAGAGTTGGCCTTGGAGTAAATTACCTTTAACTTTTTCAGCTCCTGAAGGATCATGTAATCAGGCATGTTGTCAAAGAGTCCATCTGTGGCTGTCAAGATAATGTCTCCTAGCTGGACATCAAAAGATGTGCTATCAGCAGCATCGGGGCTGTGGCAAGGACAAAGTGGGTGGAATGAAAAAAGCCCTTTAGAAATACCATCGAAAGTTTCCAACAGGATACAAGTTACAACATAATGAGGCTTTAAGAAAAGCTAATTTATAATGAGAGTCAAAAATAAAGACCAGTCATTCTGAAATTCCTAACTTTGGAAAAATTAATGGAAAACTCTAGTAAAAATATTTCAAAAGTTTAACTAAAACTACCAAGTAAAACTGAGTTTGATGATTAGTCATATGTAATTTAAAAGGGGGAAAGCATTCTTCTCTGAATCAAATACTAACATGTCTCCAAAAATCCTAGTGGAAATGAATATTTATTTCCTAACTTTTTAGAGCCAAATCCCATCCTCTCTTACTCATCTCCCACACAGCCTTGAATCTCCTTTTCGGGAGGCTGTTAGAGTAGAATACTGAGCACCATGGAGGAGAACATGCAAATCCTTTAACAATTCACAAGGGCTCTCCCTACTGGCGCAGGTAAAGACAGTGCTATCAAGCTATCAAGCCACTGTGACATGAGTTCCATCCCTGCCAGGGAGCTGACCCACATGGCACAACAGACCTTTCCTGTCTACCCAACTGCTCCCCTCAGCAGTGTATTTCAGCAGATCTGCCTGTTCTGTTTCCCACTGTGTCTCTGGTGAATCCTCTCACCTCCCTGGACTCTGACCTGTACCCCAGCTCTTGTATGCACAATAAATAAATTTATATTAATAAAGGAAGCAAGGTGATCCACAGGTGGGGATCCTTCTACAGTAAAGTATAAATCTGGAAGGATGCAAAGAAAGATAGCAGTCTGAGAAGAGATTGTATGGCTGGGGCAGGGATAAGAAGTAGACATCATGACAACTTTTGTGTAAAACTTTTACAAAGATGATGGAAGTTGTTTTTTCTTTGACATCATTTGATGAAAACAGACATAATGCAGAAAACCCCAGATGGGGAGAACAGAAAAGGTCATATATTCAAAACATTAATAATGGCCTCCCTCAAAGGCCAGTCTCAGTCACTTTCAAAGGCCAACTTCACTCCTCCCAAGCTCCAGAGGGAAAGTGAGATAGCTGACAGTCTGCCCTACAATGTGACCAGGGAAAAAGAGCCTGGAAGGGAGGGGCTAGAACTCTATGTTTGACAGAAAAATCCTAAACTTGTAACATGTATAAATATTTTGCAAAGATAGTCACTAAAGGATTAATATTGTTATCAGTACTATAATATAGAGAATTAGTTACTCCTGTAAATTAATATTAAAATAATATTTTATAGATAAGTGGGACTTAAAATGACATGCAACAAGGGGGGAAAATAGAAGAAAGTCTACAAAACTGGTAGGAACCAGATCAGTGTCTTCTCTGGAATAAAGAGAAACAATAGAAGATACTTCACATTTGTTCAATGTTTGGATTACAAAGGTTTAGATTAATGAGCAGGTTGGCACTGAAGTTCTGTTTAATGCTGAGGTTTTCTCTCCCCAGGAGTGTCCTTTGCTATTCTGCCTGTGAGAGACTTGCTGTCATTGGACAGTTTGTCCTCTTCTCCCAACACTCCCACCCATGAGCTTGGTGTTCTGCCAGCTGTAGTTCTGCCCATTTTGAGTGAACATACTGTGCTGCTGGAAACTTTTGACTGCACTGAAACACGAGCTAAAATCACATGCTGGCAAGCTGTCTCTGGGCTCCAGGGGAAGCAATCTCCACCTCACTGGCTGGCAGGCAGGCAGGGCTGGCAGAGCGTTGCCCTGACTGGACTGTCCCAAAGATAGCATGTGAGATATGGCAGGGCCACTCTGACACTTAGAAGCCAAAACAATTATCAAATAAAGGAAAATGAACACTGCTCTCCATAACTTAGCTGAGCCTGGTATCAACCGATGCCTTGGGTTTCAGAGTTCTGCCCACTCTTTAGGAATCAGTGGTGGACACTGAATATCTGAATATATATGTTCACTGCACTTTAAAAGATGGCAGCTATAATCAGTTTATCTCAGTATGGACTTAAGATATGCCTTAATAACTTAAGTAGAGACAACAGGCACTTGTTAGAATGCGGGTACCTTTTTTTTTTTTTAAATACAAAAGGATCATTTAACAACATTTATGAATTACCAACTATGTTTCTGCCAGGTCCTGTAAGGTTGTGAAATGCAGTGCAATCTGAGACCGTCTAGCCTTACTCTGTAGTCTGATCTTAGAAAACTTTCAAAGTTAATTTAAAAAGTACAAGCCTCAGAAGGTCCTTGACAATTTAAAAATGAACTGAGAAAGTGAAAAAGAGAATACCTCAACAGCATCATCAAAGGTCATTTATCTAAGACCACCTTTGCCTCCATTTCTTCCAAGTTAACTTTGCTCTGATAGACTGTGCATGGACTGTAAGTTTTGTTTGATGCATTCAACAAACTCATTCCTGAGAACAGAATGCAGTCTCAAGAATCAGAAAGCTGTTCTGATAGATCCAGCAGATGTCTGTTTGTACTCTTCCTTAATAATGTATCAGTCTTGCACAGACAATGGCATGCCTGAATGACGATTCATTTCTTCAGCACAATTTAATACAAACTGTATGTACCATGTGGTTAGTATGAAAACCAAAATTGTGAAAGCTTGAAATAGTATTTTCAGTCTTGTCAAATCATTGGGTATTTATCAGAATTCAGCTTAGCTGCAATATCAATTTCGAGTAAAGTTATCTTTCAAAGTCAAACTAAAAGGTCCTCCTGGTGAGAATATTTTCAGTGTCTCTTTTCTCACATGAAAGGGAAAATGCCTAGCCCCACTGTAGTTAAGGAGGAACAGAAGAGAATCTGTGGGTAAGTCTTGCTCACACTTCCTGTTCAAGCGGGGAGATTACCTGTCACTCAAGATGACTCCCTCAGCTTCAGGTGGTGCGATCGAGAGCTGGAATGGAGTGTTGAAGTAATGCTGCTGCTCATCTGACCGGTGCACAACTTCGCCGCCCCTAACAACCAGAAAGCCTGAATCACCCAGGTTGGCTGTGTGTAAGCGATGACTAGTTCTGTCCAGCACCACGATGCAGGCAGTACTGCTACCTAGAAACAAAAGTCATCTCCATTTATTTTCTCTTCCTCGGCTGCCTCTGCATATACATTTTTATCACATCACCCCAAAGAGCAACATGCCATAATTTGAACCTCCTTTCCCTGAATAGAACCTTTATCGGTAACATGCCATAACCCTCTGTCAATAGTGACACAATCATGATCAACATGGTAGAGAATAAAAGGAATTTATATTGTAAATGGATCACCAATTATTGAAATTCTACTATTTGCCAAGAAAGCATTTAAATTGGCTGATAATTAACCACAGTATTTTCTTTCAATACTGCTATAACCTATGCCAAATGCTCAAAAGCGTGCTGTTGAGATATTACATTTTAATACTTAAATGCCAGGATGAGAATGTTTTATTTCCTGGACATTCTCATTAGTCACTGGCAGGAAGTTATCTTTACCAAGTTCACTAACATAAATAAGGCACAATAACTAAAGTTTTAAACTGGATTTCCATCTTTTGAGGTCATGAACAGCATTTACTAGAGACTGATTCACTATGAAGTAACAAGAACAACTATCACAGGTAACTCGTGGAATCAACCTGTTCCACGAGTCAAGAGGCTGTTATAGAGGGAGGAGGCTGCATTTCAAGCAGAGAGCAAAAAGCTCTGTGTACCTTTGCTGCACACAGAGCTCGAAAGACCTTCCCCAAACTGCAAGACTGATAGTACAATCAGTAAGATCACTTTCAAGTACTAACACTTAAAACTATGCCTGTAGAAAAAAGGCAAAACAGAAAAGTAAGCAAATCACCAAGAAATAAAATGTAAATAATTCATAAATACAGGGGGGAAAATGACCATCCCCCTAGTAACTTTCACCTACTAGGTTAACAAGTGTCAAAACCCAAAGTCCAAAAGAGTGTAGGGAATGTGAGAGAGTAATACTAAAGACCTTTCTAAACACAGCCCTGAACAATGTGCATATCCTTTGATCCAGCAATTCCAATTGTAAGAATTCATACAAAGAAAACAGAGATACAAATAAGACTTAAGTATAAAAACACTGTTTAAGATCAGAAAGAAACAGAAACTATCCATATATCTGACATTAAGGAACTGGTTAAATAAAGCACAGTACAACCATGCAATGGAAAGCTGTATTCTGTCACATAACTTTTAGAAAAAAGATTCCAATCAACCTCCCTGCATCTGAATTCTGGCTCTCACACTCAATGACTGTGTGACTTGAGGCAAATTACTTAGCCTCTCTGTGCCTTGGTTTCCTCATCTATAAAGATAAGGATAAATACCTCATAGAGTTGTGAGATAAAATTAGTTAAATCATGGCAAATGTTTATGACATATTATAGTAAGCATTACCTACTTGATTACCACGAAAATTATTTTTTAAAAAAATCTGAAAATGGAAAGTAATTTAAGTAGATTACAAACTAGTATTAAAGTTTCCTAAAAAAAAAAGTGATACCAAACTTAAAGAACTATTCAGCAGAGTGAAATTTACCTCTTAAAACAAAGGAAAGAGAAAGAAAAGGATGAACTGTTAAGATGACAGTTAAAAGGCAAAATGAAACAAAGCTGTGGGCCCAGAGGTGTTAAATACAGTGCTCTATCATGTTCCAGCCGTGTGACCCGGCAGGCACGTGACAGTCTCTCTTGATCTCAGTTTCTTCTAAACAAAATAGGGAGGGAATAGAAATACATAGGTACCTACTTTATAGGGCTCTTATTAGCATAAAGTAGATTCAATTCTTATTGCCATTATTCTACACAAACACACATTGGTAAAGGATCTGGAAGCACAATCCCGAAAATGTTAATAGTTTTCTTAGTAGGATGAGTAAATGAATTTTGAAAATATAAGCATGGGCACTAACACCAACTCTTCAGCTATCTAGTCTCTATCCATTAAATAGTGAAGGAAAACAGACGCTGTAACTAACTGGTAGTGCCTTCACATGAACTGCTCCATCACTTCTATTAGAGCTCAGATTATCAATTAACCTTCCTTCCTATCTCAACACACAAAACTCCAATCATTCATCATTAATAGAACAGAAACAGGTCTTCTAAAAGTTGATGGGGTTAACTGAGAACAAAAAATGACAGATGAATAGCACAGCCTTGAAAATTTTGCTGCAGGAAGGACTCATGTTGACTCATAATACTGACAAACCCAGGCTATTACTTTGCTTCCCTTGCGGCAGTAACTGGCTGAGTCAGAATCAAAACGGTCCTCAAGAGTGACTGAGCTTAAAAATGCAAAACAGTCCTAACAAAGGCAAGCTCTGTCTTACAGAATCATGGGGGTTTGGAGTGTACCTTTCTCTCCTGTATTAAAATTATTGTGTGCACATGACTCAGGCCCTAACACTCTACTACTGGAAGACTCATGCTTCGAATGTGTTTACAGCAGAACAAGCAGGGGAAGAACAATCAGAAAAGAGGTGCTAAGAACAACAGTGCAGGATGTTCAAAAGACTGACTAATCCAGACAGACATCCAGGCAAATTCCTTATGCTAAAATGGAACTATTTTTATCACCCAGCCCTTCATGTTGTAAGCTACTACTAAGCCTTTTGTGCAGCAAAGAGAGAAAGGCATAACCTTATTAGGATTGACCACTCAAATTCTTAAGATTTGTTGCCTTCACGAGACCTAAATCCACTTGAGGGTTTCTGAGGAAATATATGACAACAATTAGCCTGTGATGCCAACTCAGATCTAGAAATTCTCAAAAAAAACAGGTGGTTATAGTTATCAGTTTGCACTTTATAATTATAGGTTTTTAGTAATTGCTGGATTTAAAAAACAAACAAAAAAGGAGTACCCTTTTGTAAAGTTATTGATTGTATCTGAAATTCAGTAAAACTCAGCAGCTTGTCATTGCCAAAATATGCTTGAATTTAGTGTCACACATTTGAATTGTGTAGATTATTTGAGAAATGTTTATGCATTAAACATAGTTAAGAAAGGAGTCTTTCGAAAGAAAAAAAACATTAAATTCAGTTTAAGAAAACCTCTCAGATGTCCTAAAATATGCTTAAGATCTCTCAGTTACATGAGAGTAGATAGGAAGGAAAGGATGAGGAGAAAAAGAGCAAAGATACAAAGTTAGGTTAGGTGTTTTTGTGTTTTTTTTGGTAACTGGTTATTCCAAGTCACAATAAATGCATTGGGGTCAGAGTGGGGGTGTAGGTAAGGTGGGGAGGGGTCAGCAGAAGCACTCATGGGAACAGGTAGCAATCTTGCCCCAGGAATCTGATTTATAGGCTCTTTGATATCAGACTATTACATGGCATTCTGCAATGTTCCTTCCCCTCCACATGTGTGATACTGCACAAAGGTTTAAGTTGTTTTTCATAAAAAAGATCTTGCCATTTAATATATGAAGCAAGGGTGTCAGAAGTTAAAGGGTTTGCCCAAAATCATGTGGCAAGCTGACTGAGAGGTGCTAGAAATAGAATCTAGGATGTTTCACTGTGCCAGGCATGCTCAAATTACAAGTCCAAAAAACAGTGGATTAAGACAAAGTGGTACAGTGAAATCGCAAGACAAGATTTCTCTTTAATTAGGAGGAAAACAAGCTGTTTAATTATAAAGAAGTATAAGATGGCAGTGTGATGAAAAGAATGCCTTGCAGAGGATTTTAATTGAAGGTAAAATTCTACCATGTGGAGATCTCCATTAACACTGAACAGAAGCTGATTTTAAATGTGAAGGTCACAGGAAGGGAGACCACCTAATAACCAGGATGATGTCGGCAATTAGCAGGAACATTAATCACACCCTTTCTGAGAGTCTGCTTAGAATGCTGGGTAAGTTCTCAGAAAACCAGTTAAAAAACTTATGTAGAAGCTCAATCAAAGGATGTGTCACTCACATACCAAATAAATAAATGCTAGGTATCTGTTAAGTTTTCCAGTACTAGCTTAATAGGGATCTACTTTGTGCCATGCAATTTCACAAACTAGATAACCAGTGGAAGTATGGTGTTTCTGTTGGCAAGCTGAATTTCCCACAGAAAATCAACTGCATTTTAGATACTGGACCACATTCACCTTTCTTCCTCCCTCAGAGAAAATTATCTTGAATCACACAACCATTTGATTTCCTTTCACAATATTACTATCAACATTCCTGTTTCTTGACACAGATATGTAAGCCTTTCTCCAGTTTAGGGGATAGACCTGGAAGATGGACAACTGGGGTATGCTGTACGTACATGTTTAACTTTATATTGCAATGTCAAATTGTTTCCTAAAAGGATGGTACCTATTTATCAATACATTCCCTACAAGTAGTATCAAGTATCTGGATAGTCCACAGTTTCTCTACCAAACTATACTTAACCGGAAGACCCCAGGAAAAAAAAGCCAGGCTGGTAAGTGATTTTCTTGGTTTTGTTTTCACCAGTTCCCAGGGTTCTTTAGTAAGGAATATACATAGGATATCTACTTACCAAGCAAAGGTACTTTATTCTGCAGCAACTCACAGTAGCTTGTGGTGAGGATTCCAATGGGATTACTTGGGACAAACCGTCCTTCTTTTACTAACCGTTCACATGTTCGCATTAAAGTCCCTGAGAATTGAGATGGATCAACTCCATAGTCTCTCCATCCTCCCACACCATCTGCAACTCCTTTAAAAAAAAAAAAAAAAATACTTGTAAAGGTCATTCTTATTAACGTCTCAGGAATTCTTACTCCTAACAGTTAATTTTATATATATATTATATATATATATATTTACCACGAAATTCAGAATAAAATGTGCAGAAGTTTCACATATTACATTACTAATATTTCTAGGTCGACTTCTTACCTAGAATCTGACCTTTACTATATTGATGAATAAACGTGAGCTACCACAGGGTGGCATTGCCTACCAGCCAAGAGTTCATTTTCAGCAGGATTATCATCTTTATACAGAAGTATTTGTTATTAGTCTTTGTTGGTATAGGAAATAAAGAAAGTTGGTTTAAAAAAAAGTGCTGATGTTAGTAATTACCAGAGCTGGCAATCACTAAGAATAACAAAGCAGCAAACATTTAACTCCAAATAATGACCAACACTATGAAATAAACAACAAAATTAAGATCATATCCCATCTTCTTTCCTGTCCCCTCAAAGACTCAGTATCCTGTATATGACTGCACTGTCCAATACAACAATCACACCACATGTTGCATACCTGAGATGTGCTCTAGGTATAAAATACAAATTGGATTTTGGAGAAAAAAAAAATTGTGTACACACATCAACAAAAATTTCATTGATTTTTATATAGACTACATGTTGAAATATTTTTTGAATCTAATACACCACACAGAATACACTGTAAAATTTAATTTCACCCATTTCTTTTTACTTTTAATTTCTAGAAAAGCAATGAGATTTAAAATGACATGTGTGGCTCACATCATTTTTCTACTGAGAAGTACTTGAAGACTCTCACAGGTACACAGAAGTATTCATGAGTTCATGAAGTCTGCATAAGACTTCTTTATCAAGAGGAAATTAGTGTTCAAGAAGGTAAGATATCAAAGTCAACATCATACTATTTCCAACTCCTTCCAATATCAACTTAGTCATTCTCTTTAACATTAAAATCAACTTTCAACTGTCTTTTAAATTCAAATAAACCAAAAGAACAAAGATGTCATATACAGATATGGCTTTAAATGACTATAAATGAACCTCCTGAAACCATTCCTGGAACTTTTGAGAAACAGCAGTTGTTTTAGAAATAAGGGACTAGAAGCAGTCAATGAATCAGTCTATATTGTTTAAATTTTGTCTTCATTATGAATGTGTACTGATTTTCTAATAATTAGGAATCTTATTAAGACTTAAGGCTTTCTGAGCATACAATTTGTCTTTTTTGTACATTCAACTTTCCTAAACACTTTTAAAGAATGTATTTGGTATAAAAGTATGGGAATGCCTATACATGAAACTGGCTTTATGTAACAAGGACACATTATTCTCTTTTCTGGTGATGGCACTTACCAAACAAAAATGAACACCTCTTGAAAAATTAAGAAGAAACAAATGGAAGGGCGGTTATCATTACTGGGGCAGCAACTTCCCTACTTATTGTGACCAACAAAGAAGCAAAATTTCATTTTGGGGCAACTCTTAAGCCGATCAGATGATATAATGTCTGGGATTTGTTTAGAAATTAGGAGGGGGAGGTTGATGGACTAGTAGATGGAACAAGGTTGGCTTAGGAATGGAATGCTGAAGTTCAATAAGTGGTACATTCGTATTTCTAATTTGAGATATATTTGAAATTTTTCATTGTACAGTTTAAATGATGATGATTACAAAAAAAAAAATACCCTTCAACCTGCTGCATGGACAGCAAAAGCCTTTCAGAAGAAGAGGACGAGCTAAGTTTGTCTTGGTAGCTCAACTGTGAATTGGTAGCCAATATCACAGGGATTTGGGATTGTGAAGCAAAAGATTCCACCAGGTGAACTGAATGTGGGGACAGCAGTGGCAGGGGAAAGAAAAGCATACTGCTGATGACAGAGCTACCCTACTATGAATTAAAGTAGGTTTCAAATGTACATGTGGTAGATTATTCTGGTTTTAGCCTGATTCTAACCCCAAATATGACTCTTCCTATTATATAATTTATTCTTTATAAGTAAATTTTATATGTTTATTAAAGCTTTTTCCCTATAGCTTTATTAAAAGTTTATATGCTTTTTGAATCAGGAAAAAGCATTTATCCTGTGTTTTTTGTGTTTGTTTTTTTTCCGGTAGTTGTGAGAAAATTCTTAAGAGAACTGAAGACAGTTTAGTAGTAATTTCTTGAGATTTTGCATAATTCAAAATGCTACAACTTGTGTTAAAACACAGAGTGCACTTATAATCTTTGCAACTTCATCTGATTAATCATTCATTCTTTTCAAACTACTGCCTCCTCAAAGAAAGACCGTCTTCTTAGCTGGTCTCTAAGAATCACAATTAACTTTAAATACAAACTAATTTCATCTATAAGTGCTCTTCACACACAAGAAAACCTTTAAAGTCTGAGGTAGTGTTGACAGTCAATCCTGGCGCTCGACTGAATATTATCTGTCAGCAGCTTACAGAGGGTAGTGACCTGACACAGTCCTTCAACATTAATCAGATTTCTCCCAAAATAGAGCACAACCTTTCAGACACCTGTCTACTTTTATATGGGAAAAAAGATCCCAAGCAAAACTACACAGGTCAAATTTCTTTAAAGGAAAAAGAGATTCAAAAAGCATACAGACTTTTCAATAAAGCTATAGGGAAAAAGCTTTAATAAACATATATAATTTATTTATAAAGAACAAATTATATAATAGGAAGTCATATTTGGGGTTAGAATCAGGCTAAAACCAGAATAATCTACCACATGTACGTTTGAAACCTACTTTAATTCATATTAGGCAGTAATTTCTATGAGGAAATGAGTATTTCCTTTTGCATAAGCAAAAGCTTCAGTTCACAAAGAGAGAGAACAACCTTTAACAGAGCAGAATTAATCCAGATATAAAATGAAATTTCATATTACATTTCAAAGGTAAAGAAAACTATTAAAGGAGAGATTTCTTGCTTAAGATCCCAAATATATCAAACAGCAAAGGACAAGGCTATCCCTAAAGCAAATGGAGACCAATTAGGAAACAGAGAGAGGGTTGAAGGATTTAAGTTGTGACTCTGAGGAGCTGACCTTTCAATGGCCAGTCTAGCTAGAACGCTCACCACACAGGAACCAGACGAATAGCTCTCATAAATGCTGCTGTAAGAGCGGTAAGAATGAGTGGTTAGTAAATGCTTCTGGGGCACTATGAGAGTGGAGCAAGCCTTTACTTAGAAAGTCGCATTCAGGTTAGGTTCCAGAAGGTAAGTCAGATTTCCAAAGCGGGGAAGAGTAATGAAAGGAAAAGAATGGCAGACAACTAGGTGAGGCTGGGACTTGGATGAGTGAAGAAAACTTGAAATATGCAGGACAGGAGCTAAAGTACTGAAGTGTTCAGAATTGCAGTCCTAGAACCTGAAACTTTATGCTGTAGTCTTGTACTGTCTAATAGAAGAACTGCTAGTTGCATGGGGCTACTGAGTCTGAAATATGGCTAGTTTGGATAAAGATAAGTTGTTAAATGTGAAACACATCTTGGATTCCAAAAATGTAAAATATTTGTATTTAGTATTAGTATAGCAACATATTCTTTTGAATATATAGAAGTCTTTTAGATGAATTAACTGATACTGCATCTGTTTCATTTTACTTTCTTAATGTACTTACTAAAAAAATTTAAATTACATACGTAGTTTATAGTCTACTGGACAGCATACGGCTATCAAAAAAAGTCATCAAAGTTCCTGGGTGGAAAAACAATCTTGAGAGTAGAGAGAAAGGGCTGGGAGAAGAGATGTTATAAGTTAGGTGTCAGTGGCAACATCTTTAGGTAGAGGTCATGATGAGAGTAGATCACTGGAAATAAAAAGGAATGAATACAAGATACTTGCTCTATACACCAATATGTTTTTTAGCAGTAGGTTTCTAGATTTCAGGAATAAGGATTGATCAGATGGTCCCCAGTTGGAAAGAGAATGGAAATCCTCTTTAGAAGATAGTGAATTCTGTCTCAGGTGTGCTAAGTTTCATGCTGGTAGGGTATTTTTGTGGAAACGATCTGTATAAAGTTAGGAACTACAGGTCTGCAGCTGAGACCAGACCTCCGACAAAGTTAGAGAACTTGTAACATAGGGGTGGAGTATATAGATAGCAGTAAGTTCAAGGACTTATGGGGAAAGGAGTGTCTTATCTTAAAAATGAGAATTCCTAGTCAAATAGCTCATTTGTGAATTGCATCTTACTCTAGACATCAAGTTATAACTGCAGATCTGATAAATGATTTAAATTTAAGTAACAATCAAGTAATTCAGTTTGTCAGAATGATAACATTTCCTCAGAGGTGATGAGAGATGAAGCTGAAAAGGCAGACTGAGTTGATAACTGTAAAGGCTTTTTTAACTTATTTCCTTTAAACACTGCAATCATCTTGTATCTCCATTAATAACAATGTCAGCACACCCTAGCTTAAGTGTTTTCTTTGACCCAAAAATCCAATAAAAACCATATTAGATTAAGATAGTGGTATATATTTAAAATAGCTGAGCAAAAGGATTATAGGAGCCTGGAGGGCACAGAAAATCCCTTTAGTGTTACAGTCACTAAAGGAGACGTTTGTTATTCACGCCAATAGCCAGAATATCAGAATTTTTAAAAATGGAGGTAACATTAATAGTATTATATACATTTCAGGTATGAAACCTTATAAATCAACATCTGTATATACTATATTATGTTTGGTACCAAAAGTCTAGTTTCCATCCATCACCATACAACTGATTCTTTTTAGCTGATTTACCCACCCAAATGTACCATGTGGGTGGAAATATCTGTCTTATGAAATGGGAAATAATCAACTAGAAAATATCTACAGCATTATGATTTCCTAATACAACATTTTGTTAAATCTTTCATAGAGTATTTTTTAGGTGAAGAGTTAAGAGAAAGAAAATTATTTTTGCTATCATTTTAATGTCTTCTAATAAAATCTTTAGCCAATTTTCATTTTTCTAATAAATTTTCTAAGTATTTGTCTTTATAACCACATAAAACCAAAACTTTACTGTATTTTTAAAAATTACTTAATAGCTTTTAAATATAACTCAGAATTTTACTTAATAGCTGTGTTCTAGGCCAAAAGTTCAAGGGAAAAAAAACTTGGTAAGTAGTTTAAAAATCTTACCTTTCCAATTACATATGGCAATCTACCTGTAACTACAGGCTCACCTTGAAAAAGACTTTGAATTAGGGCCTCCCTGGTGGCACAGTGGGTTAAGCAACACACTATGAAGCAAACCACAGCCACTGTGGCACGAGTTCGATCCCTGCTGCTGGCCAGGGAGGGGACCCACATGGTGCAGCAGACCTCTCCTGCTGTGCCCACTGCTCCCCTCAGCAGTGTACCTCTGTTGATCTGCCTGTTCTGCTCCCCGCTCTCTGTGGTGAATCTTCTCACCCCCCTGCACACCTCTGGCCTGTACCCCAGTGCTTGTATGCATAAATAAATCTTTAAAAAGAAAAAAAAGACTGAATTAAACCAACATCAACTTGGTCTCTCTAACACCGTCCTGCCATTCTTCTTAAGCCCTTCCTTCTACACTAGAATTCAGACTGACAGGCAAGTTACAAAGCAAATGTTTTCCAGAAGAAAGTGATGCCCAAAGACTACTGAATTTCAAGTTTAATATGACTGCCATGATGAAATATTTGGCTAATTTTATCCAAAAATAGTCTCTAGCAGAATTTTATTTTTTTAAAGATTTATTTATTTATGCATACAAGAGCTGAGGTACAAGCCAGAGTCGCGGGAGGTGAGAGGATCCATCAGAGACAGAATGGGGAGCAGAACAGGCAGGCTGACTGAAACACACTGCCGAAGGCAGCAGCAGGTGAGGCAGGAGAGGTCTGCTGCGCCATGTGGGTCCTCTCCCTGGCCGGCGGCAGGGATCAAACTCATGCTGCAATGGCTGCTGTTTGCTTTATAGTGCATTGCTTAACCCACTGCGCCACCAGGGAGGCCCTGGCAGAATTTTAAATAAGAAGTAGTAGCCAAAGACAACAGTCTCATTTTTTTTTAAAGATTTTATTTATTTTTGTGTAGAAGAAGTTGGGTGTAGGCCAGAGGTGCGGGGGGTGATTATGTGTGTGAGAGGATTCACCAGAGACAAAGTGTGGAGCAGGTGGATTTACTGAAACACTGCTAAGGGGAACAATGGGCAAAACAGGAGGGATCTGCTGCTAGGGATCAAACTCAGGCTGCTGCAGTGGGCCATGGGGAGCCATGGGGTAATCATGGCAATGGTGTTGAAACTTAATCCCTAGGTCACCAGGGAGGCACCCCAGCTTTGTTTCTTGCACCTTTGATGATCTCAAAGTATTTTACAAGGTATCCCACACTCTAATAAAGAAGGTACTATGGGGATGGGGATTTTTTCCCCGATCAGTGAAACGCATGTCCCATCTTACTGGGTGGTTACCTGATAGTGAAATGAAATTCCCAGTGGAGAAACTGAGTATGAATCTGGCAGGACCACAAGTTGAACAATAAAAGTAGCAGGAGACCCTCTACCCAGAGGAATAAAGATATTTGGTTACACTTCTGGAGAATGTGTCCATCTAATTAGGAACTGGCTAGGCACTATTCATTACAGTGCTACAGTCAGCTTCTTTATGCTGAGTCTTCTTCAAATATAATCTAATGTTCTCAGAGCCTACACTATCTGTTTAGAAATATCACAACATAAAGAACTGTAGGCTACAAAAAAGTGAGATCAGAGTATAAATTCAACTTGTATCAAATTGGACAGCTCAAATCTGTATCAACATTTCTGAAGTTTCAACTACTTGGGATTTTAAGAACACTCCCCTGTGATTCAGGACTGTGAAATGTTGTATCTGCAAATTATCCCAAAGGGAACAAAAAGCAGGATTACTGAAAACAACACACTAGCACAATCAACAGCTGAATTGTTCAGAAAAGTACAACTTGCTTAGACTAACAGTCCTTTCAGTTCTCTAGAGGTGAAATTACATAGATTATGATGTTCTTCCTGCTTTAACAAGCAAGTGATATATTCCCTTTGCAAGAAGTTTCCCCAAAGCAACCACTCTGTATTAATCACAATGTAACCTGCCATCTTGATTCTCCAGAGGCTAAGTCTACGTAAAGAACTCAAGATCTCTAAGCAGAACAGCTAACTCAAAACTAAGGCAATGAAGCAGAAAGGATGGAAAGGAAGAAAGGTTCAACTCTGATAAAAATATGTGATAATGGAACTGCCCAGGACAATTAACTAAGTTCAAATAAGGATTCAAAGCAGAAATAAATAGTCCTGTATTTTAGAATTCCAAACAATTCCTTTTTCACTTAGTTAACATGAAAGAATTAATTTTACATGTACATACATATACATACTCATACCTATTGTTCAGAATACTTCATTAACTAGGGATGATAATTTCTAGACTATTCTAGGCAGCTGCTTTGTTTTAAAAAGCATTGAAAAATGCTGGAAAGAGAATTCGGAAATGACAGTGTGAAGGGGAAGAAACTCAAAGTCAACCTCTTCAAAATAAAAAATATGCTTGCTTTAACTACAGCTTTTCTATTTAAATACCAAAGACTTACTATGGAAGGATGGTTCAAGGTGACTCTGGAAATGGGTTTATTTTATGGACTTAGGTGTAAATCACTGTCTTCTGCCTGCACAACCTGCAGTACTAATAAGGTGAACTCAAAGAACCTGTAACTTCACTACTTTCTGACCTGCAGCAGTTATCTTCTTCAAATGCTAAGTGATGTTAGCAATGCTTTCTGGAGGGGAGGAAGCAAAAGACAAATCATCTATAGAGAGCGTTTATGTCTCACATTTATTCTAAGTTAAACAGTAGAAGCAAGGCTCTTAATGTGTTACAGAATTAAAAGTTTCTATTAAAGCTGAAGCTTTTGTTGGTTACTAGATATTAGGAGTGTTATATAATGTCTAATAATTTAACATTTAAGTAAAAGTAACAAATGAAGTTCTGGTGTGTACTGGTCCTTGAGGCTGAGAAAAAAAAATTTCCTTCTGTTTAAAATTTCTAAAATTAGATCTAAAACCATAAGTTAATGTAATATTTTTGACAATTAAGCCACATCTCAACCAAAGGATACTTTTTACCCCCCTGCTTTCTTCACTCCTCTATAAAAATAAGGGCTGAACTTTACTAAAATGCTACTACCCTCTGGGAGAGGTCAAGTGTCACAGGTAAAAAAGCATTTTTTTTGGACAAAAAATCACTCCTAGGAATAAGTCCGCCATATAGAGAACTGTCCCCTGATTTATGAACACTGTTATATGGCACAATATATATTGTTCAGTCATTTAATGGTCTTTGAGTGGTAGAGCAAGGACTTTTTTTCCTTTTCCACACTTTCTCTTTTTCCAGGAATGAATACAAATTACCTTTCTGAGATGACAAAAATTACTATTATTAAATTCATTTAGAATTATTTTACTTTACATTTAATATTAAAGTTACTCAGCACATTTTATTGAATTTTCCATATGCAAGACATCATGGTGCAAGGGAACTACAAGGACTTACATAGAGGATTTCTTGCCTATGGAAACTTAAAATCAAGTGGTAATGTCTATGGCGGGTGTAGGGTAAAGGTTGATCAGGTATTTCCACCCTCCCACTACTGATGATGGACACCTGCGGTGCTGCGAGCATTCCAGGGTGGGCATGCGCAAGTGGGTGCACCTGTGTTGGACACGGGCATAAATGGGCGGTGTCATGAGGACGCCAGAACTGTGAGGACGGACTGAGAGAACCGACAGCGGCAGCAGCAGCAGAGAGAAGAAGCAGCCGAGAGGGTGAGACGCGCTGGGGGCTGGAAGGGCTGCCAGTCTCCCAGCCCCCCATCACCCATAACTGTCATGTACCTGGCCACCTCTACTAAATAAAGTATGAAAAGCCACCAAGGGCTCCAAGACTCTCCTTCCTTGACCCGTCTGCCCAGAACCATCCTGACCCTGCCTCCAGTGCCACCTCCATCCTGCCGCTACGGCGGGGAAGGGATGTTGGAGTTTTTAATAGCTAGAAAAATGAAATAAATATGCACCCAAAAAATCAAAAGCAAGGAGGTTCATCAGATTACATCTAGCTGAAGGAATCAGAGAAGTATTCGTGGAAAGAGAAATGTCTAATAGGAGCCTTGAAGGATGAAAACAGGCATTGTACGGGAAGAGGAGGAAGAGAGATGTTTTGGATTTTCTATGATTTTGACTAAAAGTACAAGTCCATAAAAGTCAGGTTAGAGCACTAAGAGAAACCTGACCTCCAGGTAAATGCTTATCACACCCCTACCAGGAACCTCAAATCAGTAATCAGTCCAAACAATGCACAGCAGGTGTTAAGGCATTCAGGAAATCCCAGGAAGAAAAAGGCTAGCCTGAGGTCACCAAAGTCCTACAAGCCTGACCCATAGACTAGTTTAATAAAGCTGCAATCAATGGGTCTTTATTTGCTTCAACTAAGGGCTTTGCTCAACTATCAGCCTAGGAATAACTAATAGCAAATAGTATTCAGACTCAGCAAGTCAGTTTTTAAGTGTTCATATCTAACCTGAAAGGCTGCGTTACACTGAGCAAGGGCACAGTCGACTGAATCAGGTTTGGCTTCAAACTCCATCGCCAGGACTAGGATGAAGTGAACTAAGGATGTCTTGGTAGCTCTCTGAACCTCCAAATCTTCACCTGTGAACAGGAATAATGTCATGACCACTGCAGGGTTGGTGTGAGGAATAGGATAATGTGTTAAAGAGTACCTACAATAGAGCCTGGCTTACAGCAACAACCAGCAATAAATCAAAGTGATGACTCTTTAAGAAAGATCAAACTTGCCTGTTCTGCTCCCTGCTCTCTGAATCCTCTCACCCCCCCCCCCAAACCTCTGGCCTGTACCCCAGTGCTTGTATGCACAAATAAATAAATCTTTAAAAAAAAAAAAGAAAAAAAAGATCAAACAGCAGCATACAGACCAGTCTAGCCTGCAGCAATCAGAAGAAAGATTCTTTAACCAGTATTTGTAGCTCTACAAACACTAGTCCGTTGTCACAACCAAAAGAAAATCCCCACTCAAAGATAATGTATAAAAGATGAGTGTGGTTCATTCAGCTTTTCTGGTCACACATCCACAACCATTCAATATCCCATTAAACATTGAACAGTAACATTTTCAATTTGGAAGGAACAAATAGATATTTATCTCCCAAAAAATACACAACAAAAAAAACTCAATTGCTTTAAAGAATTTTTTTTCAAGCCACAAATGACTCTAAAGTAACTTAGACAAATCTCTTAAGTGTCTACTGCCTATTTACATGTCTTAGAAATTTCTCCTCTTCTCAGAAATGGAATTACCATATGATCCGGCAGTCCCACTCCTAGGAATCTATCCAAAGGACACAAAAACACTCATTCAAAAGAGCACCTGTACCCATATGTTTATTGCAGCACTATTTGTAATTGGTAAGACCTGGAAACAACCCAAATGCCCAAAAGTAAAGGACTGGATCAAGAAGATGTGGTACATAAGCACAATGGAATATTATTCAGTAATCAAAAATGAGAAACTAGGGACATTTAAAGAAACATGGATGGAACTAGAAGGAGTTATACTCAGTGAAACAAGTCAGAAGGCAAGAGAAAAATATCGGATGGCTTCACTATTAAGAGGAATATGAAAGAACAAAAGCAACAACAAAGAATAAGCTCAAGGAAATGGGCAATTATAACCAAAAGCAAACAAAAAACTCAAAAAGACCAAAAAGCCAAGATAAACCAAAGAGACAATGTGAGGGAGGGGAAGGAGGGGAGGGCAAAATTATGGGGATGAGGGCAGAAAGTGCACAAGGGACTGAGGTGATGGTGCACGGGTGGAATGGTGGTGGGTACTCCCTGGGGAATACAAATGATGTCAAATATAATTAATAAAAAAAAAAAAAAGAAATTTCTCCTCTTCTCAAACACCCATACATAAATGGGTCTAGCCATTTCCTTAGGGAACTACAAAGACAGCAGGACCTCTATCACAACTTTCCTGGCTCCTTCCTCCTTCTTTATGCTGTGAGCCCCTTCAGGTTGGGTTTCTTCCACATTGCTAACCATCCCAGGCAATGGCCTGGTTTTCAACTCCTGTAACACGCTGAGAACACCTATAGAATCCAAATTCCACTTCCTGAGACAGTGTGCCTAGGGTGGGGCTGGGTCTTCTAGCAATTAAATTAAACCACATAACCACACAAATCATTGTAATAAGAGTCATGGCCTGAGCACTAAGGACTCGATAGAAGGCCAATTAGATGCAAGCATACCATGACCCTGATGATTTTTTGCTTCTGAAGTGCCTCTTACACCAAACAATTCTGTTTTCTCTTCTCAAACCTGATCATTTTCTGTCATTTCCTAATGCAATCAAAGGCAGTCAACCCTTTGGGCTAGACATCTTATGGAATCTTCCAGATGCAAAACTTCAAAATAAACTTCAATTCCTTTTTCTCTCACCCTCCACTCACTTCTGGCCTGTTGACTCTGTCTGCAATGTGTCTGAAGCACTACTTCCCAACACCCTACTTATAGCCCTTTCTAACTCAGACTATTTCAGTAGCTTCCTAACTAATTCCATGTACCTCCCGTTCACTTATTATGCCCTCTGTATCAAGTTTCTTTAAAGATTTACTTATGCATACAAGAGCGGGGGTGTAAGCTAGAGGTGCAGGGGGTGAAAGGACTCACCAAAGACAGTGGGGAGCAGAATAGATAGATCTACTGAAATACACTGCTGAGGGGCACAGCAGGCAGGAGAGGTCTGCTGCATCATGTGGGTCACCCCCTGGCCTGGGATAGAACTCATGCTGCAGTTGCTGCAGATAGCTCCATAGAGGTGCAACTTACACCACCTGGGAGGCTCCGATTTTTTTTTTTTTTTTTAAATAAGAGTGCTATGTCCATGTTACTCTTCCTTCAAGTTCCAAGTATATTCACTTATTATATATGTAAAAATATTCTCCATGAGGATACACAAGAAGCTGGAAACACTTGTTGGGTCTTAGGAGAAAAACTTTGCAGCCAGGATCAAAGCTGTTGAGAAACTTCATAAAAAATGCATGATTTTGAATTCCGAAATCATGATTTTGTTATATCCGAATGTGCTACCTATTCAAAAACAACCAAAGCAAATACAACATGGCAAAAGAAAAACATCTTCTTCAACTTCCTACCTCCCCACCCCACCAATCTAAATTGCTCTTGAGTCATAAAATAACTGTATTTTGGGAAATCTTTTTCTGTTCCTTTGCTGATCCTTCAAACTGGAGAGCCTTACAATTCTCACTTGCCTCAATTTACTGGAAAACCCATTTCTCAAGGTCCAATCCAGGTTTCCACAACACCTAACATATATTCTTTTACACTGTTCCTGTGCATATGTATGCTTTCCCCACCTGAATATGAAACTTCAGAGCTGAAGTCTATTTTGTTCTTGGTCTTCTCTACAGCACTTGTCAGGAACTAACAGGAGGCAACCAGTAAACCAGTTGACTAAACTGAAATCTTAAAAAACCAGCACTCTGATATACAAACTTTCATCTAAGAACTCCAAAGAGTTGATGAACCCAATATATTACACATATTGTGCCGCCTGTCTTGGTCAGCAGACTATCTGCCTATGATGCTCTTCTCAGAGCTTTATGAGAAGTCTTGATGGAAAGAGACTTGTAAATGAGTGGAGATAATGCTCCAGGTTCTCCCTGAGAGCCAACCAGGATGGCCCTTGGGCTATGCTCTACTACTGTGAGCTGCTTTCTGTGTCACTAACTATTCTTTGGAGAATAGTTGCCAAATCACTTTTCTGAAGCTTTAGTTCTTCTCATCTGTGAAAAAAGGGCATGAGTATAACTCTTGTTGAGCACCTTTTTCTAAGATCTAAGATTAGGGGATCCTAAAACATAGCAAGAATAAAGATCCTACTTCAGGGTCCTCCCTGGTGGCGCAGTGGGTTAAGCAATGTACTATGAAGCAAACATAGCCATTGCAGCATGAGTTCGATCCCTGCCGCCAGCTGGGGAGGTGACCCACATAGCGCAGGCAGACCTTTCCTGCCTGGCCCACTGCTCCTCTCAGCAGTGGATTTCAGTCCATCTGTCTGTTCTGCTCCCTGCTCTGTCTGGTGGATTATCTCACGCCCCACACCTCTGGCCTGTACCCCAGTGCTTGTATGCATAAATAAATAAGTCTTTAAAAGTAAATTAAAAAAAGAAAGAACCTACTTCAGAAACTCTTTACAAAATAATGGCTAAGAGCAACAGCTATAACTTGTGTTTTCCATACTATTTTACCTGTACTGCATCAACTTGTTTTTTTCTTTAAAGATTTATTTATGCACACAAGAACTGGGATACAGACCAGAGGTTGGGGGGGGGGGGTGAGAGAATTCACCAGAACCAGAGTGGGGAACAGAACAGGCAGATCAACCGAAACACACTGCTGAGGGGAGCAGCAGGCGGGACAGGAGAGGTCTGTTGTGCCAAGTGTGTACCCTCCCTGGCTAGAGGCAGGGATCAGCTGCTGGCTGTGATTTGCTTCATAGTGCGCTGCTTAACCCACTGCGCCACCAGCAAGGCCCTGCATCAACTAGTTTTAAAGCAAAGGCTCCATTTATCCTCTCCCTTTCTATACCATAGGTATATTTTCAGAGAATGTCATAATGACTCAGAATAAAAACTTCCCCTATCCTCTTAATTTAGTTTTAATCACTTGACTAAAATGTTTGTAAGTTTTTGTCCTTTAAACCACTAACGGTAATTCAAGCCAATCATTTTTCAATTTGAAATTCTGATAAAAGGTAATTATAATCACTGTTAATTGACTTCAGTGAATTCAAATGACTTGTAACTAAATTAGTATGTATGTGTAAAATATATTCACAAAACATACTAACCTGTTATCCACAGACCACTGATTGGCTAATGATTTTAGTATGCATGAAGAAAAACAATGATCAGATCAAAGCTATTCAAGAACCGAGAGAAGTGGGTATTTTAAACAATGTACCTAAACACTTACCTGCTTAGATTTTCTCAATTCATAGGAACACCAAAAGTCCTATCACTAATTAATGGTCAACCTAGAAGTTATTTAGTTTTCTAGCTCTTAAAGAAATAGTTCAAAATCATTTTATTATTCAAAACTGCTACCCAAACATTGATGTGAAAATAGAAACATTTTTTGTTTGTCACATTCGACAGTTAACTTTTTGCATCCACTTCAAATGTCTGGTGTGTCAAAAAATTTGCTGGATGATGGCATCTTTCAAAGTTCAAAATGTACAACTGTAATAGTAGTACAAAAGAAAGAAATTCTCTCTTTTCAAAATAGCCTGTTAACAAGTCAGAGAAAAATCAGTGCAAAAGAGTGTTAGAATTGGTCTGAGTCAAAATAGTACTGGGTCCTTCAACAGAAAGCCCTCTTTGTAGTAAGTCACTTTTGTAGTCTCTGGCAAAGTTCTTACAGTCCTTTTGTAGTCCTTGGGATTCATACCAACAATTCAATCAATTCTAGAACTGTTCACAATAAGTTACAAACTTACTTCACCTCAAAAACAACTGTTTAATAAATATATTTATTTATATTTATTTATTTTTAAATTTTATTTATATATTTTTGACATCAATTGTTGTCCCCATCGATTTCCCACCACCATTTCACTAGTGCACCATCCCCTTAGTCCCTTGTGTTCTTTCCGCCCTAATCCCAGTCTCTCCCCAGTGTCCCCAATTCATCCCCGTCTTTTTGTTTTTTATTATTATTATTGTTATTATAATTACTGTTATTATTCTTTTCCTTGGTCACTTATTTGGTTCCCTTATATTCCTCCTAAGGGTGAGACCATCCGGTATTTTTCTTTTGCCTTCTGACTATTTTGCTGAGCATAATCCCTTCTAGCACCATCCATGTTTCTATGAATGACTCTAGTTTATCTTTTTTGACTGCTAAACAGTATTCCATTGTGTATATATACCACAATTTCTTGATCCAATCATCTGTTTTTGGATATGTAGGTTGAATAAATTAATATATTTATAAACTGTTACATGTGACAGACTGAAGACCAGCAATATGTTTATTGATGAGGACAATTTGATAGTGAGTGAAATGTATAACACAGTATTACCTTTCTACAGGGATTTATGCTAATATCTGTATCAGAGGCCTTGCCAATGATTTATAGCCTTGACTCAGGAACTTCAAGGGATTTATCCTAAGAAAATGTTTAGATGTAGAGATATTCACTCTAGCATTACTGGTGTTATTCATAAAAGAAAACTTGAAACAATCTAAGTAAATAAAAATAGAAATGATTAAATAAATCATGGACTATACATGCAATAAAATATGATGCAGTTATGCCTGTCAGCTGGGGACATGCTCAATTTACACTACATAAAAGAACATTATAGAGCAGAATAAACATTAAACTAATTGTATTTAATATGTATACATACAATCAAAAGTATAAAGACTGCAGGAAACCAAACTGTCAGAGGTAAGTTATGAATTATAGGTGTTTATATGGTGCTATTCTGAAGATGTTACTTTTTTTTTTTAAAGATTTATTTATGCATACAAGAGCTGGGGTACAGGCCAGAGTCCAGGGAGGTGAGAGGATTCACCAGAGACAGAGTGGGGAACAGAACAGGCAGATCCACTGGAACACACTGCTGAGGGCAGCAGCGGGCACAGCAGGAGAGGTCTGCTGCGCCATGTGGGTCCTCTCCCTGGCAGGCAGCAGGGATCGAAATTGTGCTGCAGTGGCTGTGGTTTGCTTCATAGTGCATTGCTCAACCTGCTGCGCCACCAGAGAGGCCCTGAAGATGTTACTTTTATAAGCACAAACCCAAACCATTTAGTTTAAAAGTACTATATGTGCAGGGGACTCCCTGGTGGTGCAGTGGGTTGAGCAACGCACTATGAGGCAATCTGCAGCCACTGCAGCACTAGTTCGATCCCTGCTGCCGGCCAGGGAGGGGCCCCACGGAGGGGACCCACATGGCGCAGGCAGACCTTTCCTGCCTCACCCGCTGCTGCCCTCGGCAGTGTGTTTCAGTCAGTCTGCCTGTTCTGCTCCCCACTCTGTCTCTGATGGATCCTCTCACCTCCCTCGACTCTGGCTTATACCCCAGCTCTTGTATGCATAAATAAATACATCTTTTTTTAAAAAAAAAGTACTATATGTGCAAGTAGGAGATTTGGGTTCAAGACCCAGCTATGACACTAGCTGTAAAGACCTTACTGATGAGTCAACTTTATAGATGAGGAAACAGATGTAGATTAAGCCAAGATAGGAGCAGAAATCATTTCACAGTTAACAAAGATTAAGGTAAAACATAAACTGAGTAAAATCTAAAGAACTATATAAAGCACTGGTAGGGTGAATCATGTTTTGTTTTAGACACTAAAACACTTAGGAGAAACAGTAAAATACTTTTGCTCTAAGGGGAAAGGGGGAAAAAAGCTTCTTTTATCCCCTTTCACAACAGAAAAGTAACTTGCATATTATCCAAAAACATTTAGCATTTCTTTTCTTCTTTAAAGTTTTAAATTAAATGGAATGAGCTATGCCGACTGTCAGCTCAAGTTTAAGTTAGTAAGTGTAGGTATCTCCCTGGTGACCTAGGGGTTAAGTCTCAGCACTACAACCTGAGTTTGATTCCCATCAGTGAGCTTAACCCACATGGTACAGCAGAGCTCCCCTATCTTGCCAGCTGCTCTCCTCAGCGGTGTATTTCAGTCAACCTGCCTGTTCTGCTCCCCACTCTGTCTCTGGTGAATCCCCTTTTATACCCCCAACGCCGCACCTCAGGTCTACACCCCAGCTCCTGTATTTATAAATAAATCTTTTTTAAAAATTTTAAATGTATATTATCAGGCCAAAGTTCTCCACTGTATCAACTTTTGCAAAGAGTCTTGATCTTTGATGCAGTTTCTATTTAACAATAGAAAACAAAGGAGTTTATATCTTAGTGAGACAGAAAACTAAGATTTTTAAAAAATATTTGATAACTCTAAATAAGGTACATCAAAACATTTTATTCTAAAGACAAAAATAAGCATGCAGGAAACTTTTGAGACCAAAATGAATTTTGACAGGCAAACTCACATGGCACACCATTTTTCAGCTGACTAGAATTTCTAGTTTGAAATCAAATTCCTTTAGAAAAAGTGCTAACTTGCTTCTCCTATTTTCCTAAAATTTCTGAACCTAAAGTCTCAGCCTTTCTAAAAGGCATGGACACCTATATAAAATAAAATGACATTTAATTGAACTTGACATTGCTTTAGTCAAAGAACATGGTAAGAGGTCAAAAACTCTGACCCAGTATAGCTTGAGTCACACACTAGAACAAATTCCATTTGGATACTGTTGCAATCATCCAGATTATGTACTGACAAATTCTGTGAAGCCTTACTGAAGTTCAGAGAAAAGCCTCCTCCCTTACAGGTCCCTCTCCTCCCATCCCCAAAACCCCAATACAACCAACAAACATCTGCATCCTATCTTCTGCTACAAATCAAAACCATTTTTACAAAGAAATTTTCTAAAAAGTATAAAGCTTTTAAAATTCAATTACTCCCGCTACAAAAAATATTCACCTGGAATCTTTTAAAGAGGTTATTGCCAGAGAGATGCTAGACGTAGGGAAAATTTAAAACTAAGCTCAAGAATTTCTAAAGACTTGTGAAAAAGGAAAAGTAGCTCTAAAAAATATAACAGATGAAGAAATGACTCAAATATGTCTTATAATAACCTTTTAAAAAGTAAAACAGAGCCTTCCCTGGTGGCGAAAGGGTTTAAAGTCTCAGCACTATGAAGCTATCAGCAGCCACTGCAGCACTACTTCGATCCCCAACCAGGGAGATGACCCACATGGCACAGCAGACCTCTCCTATCTCACCCGCTGCTCCCCTCAGCAGTGTATGTCAATCTGCCTGTTCTGCTCCCCACTCTGTCTCTGGTGAATCTTCTCACACCATCCCACCCCCTGCACCTCTGGTCTACATCCCAGCTCTGGTATGTGTAAGTAAATAAAATAAATTTTTTAAAAAGTAAAATAATTTATATAGCAAAATGAGAAAAAGTCAGTGAGCAAGAGTCTAAAAAACTAGCACAAATTCCCTCTATCTACCTGTTATCTTATTTTTTTTTTAAAGAACATCTTAAAAAAAAAAAAAGATTACTTATTTATGCATGCAAGAACTGGAGTACAGGCCAGAGGTGCAGGGTGTGAGAGGATTCACCAGAGACAGAGTGGGGAACAGAACAGGCAGACTGACTGAAATACACTGTGGAGGGAAGCAGCGGGGGGGGGGGGGGGGGGGGGGGGGGGGGGGGG
>JAGFMF010011770.1:1691881-1760140 GCA_019455555.1 Galemys pyrenaicus
AGGAGAGGAGAGGTCTACTGGGTAGGGTGGGTCAGCTCCCTTGCCAGGTATTGAACTCAGATGCTACAGTGGCTACAGATAGTGTCACAGTGCTGCGACTTAACCCCTTAAGCTACCAGGGAGCCTCCCCCCACCCACACACACACCTGTAATCTTATTACAGAATGACAGGACAGAGAAGTCAGTCAGACAGCAATTAGTGAACGACTTCTTAGACCCTGAGTTTCTATGCATCCTAAAAGGCTCTTTTACCAAATTCACAACTCTCACACTTCCTTAATATTCCACAATTTTCTCTTGGAAGCATACAGATTATTTTGACATCAGGTATATTTAAAGTACTGCCTGATCTCAAAACTTATCTATATGATGCCATTTAAAAAATATTTCCCTTATAGTAATAGTTAGAATCATGTAAAAATAAGTATCTGAAAACAATCCCTAATTGTTAGTTACAATATAACCCAACATGCCCATTTCTAGGTACACATGTTCACACAAAACCTTGTACACAAGTATCACAGCCACATCATTAACAGTCAAAAAGAGGAAATGACCCAATATTCACTAAAAGATGAATGGATGAAAAAAATGTGGTGAATGCATGAAGTGGAATATAATTCAGCCATCAGATGGAATGAAGTTCTAATACATGCTGCAAATTTGGGTAAATTAAAAAAAAAATCTCAAAAGACCACATATTATATGATTCCATTTTTATGATATGTCAAGAATACTGTGACAAATCTATATAGAGAGAATCTACTTTTTGTTGCCAGAGATTAGGGGGAGGGACGAGAACTAACATGGCAAAAAGAATTTCTTTTGGGGAGATGGACATGTTCTGGAACTATATAGTTAGTAATGGTTATTACACAACTTTGTTTACTAAAAACCAGTGAATTTTTCATTGTAAACGGTGAATTTTATGGCAAGTAAGAGATTTCTCCCAATTTTTCATAATTCAGTCAGGATCATGTCTATTGTCGACAGACTGGGCAAAATTTTGACTTCCAGGAAATTATGACTATACAATAATGAGACTAGTTTCCTGATATAGTTTAAAATTATCTAGCTGAGGGAAATTCCAAAAAGGACTTCATGAAAGGCTGAAATGAGCGCTGTTACTCTCCCCTAAAGTGACTACTTTGTTAAAAAGTAATTTTCAGATATCTAGAGATTCTACCAAACACATTGAAATTACCATGACTGTTTGACAATATCAAATTTTACCTATTCACTATGCACTTTCTAAATAAAATTTAGATCTTTATATTGTTCCTATAATCCTTATAGCTTAAAACAACTACTTTTAAGGCTGACATTACTTACAAAAACACTCCAAAATCCTGGCTATAGTCAAGATCAGATCCAAAGGCTAGAATATGAAAGTGTTTTCATTTCTTTTTTAGGTTACAAGTTAAATCAAATGTAAATAAACATCTCTCAGCTTTATAATTACTTTACAACTCAATATTCAGAGGCCAGAATTTACTTGGCATAGACCACACTACCATTTTTAAAGTGGTTTCAGTAAACTGTGGTTTAGTATGCAGAGGAGTTTCTGTTGCATTTTAATTATGAGTCAGAGTGAATAAAGAAGTTGTAAAAAAAAAAAAAAACAACACACACACATAATACATACACACCCTTAAGCAGGGGAAACATTAGGATAAACAGTACCAGACGACAGACAGACTGGTTTTGAATTCACCTACGTTGTGAAGAAAACTTAACCAGTAGTGTAACGGAAGAGGACTGAAATGTGGGTCCTGAACTGAACTGGTTTCAGTTCTGCCATTAACTAGCAGAATAACCTGAGGGAAGTCAATTGACCTTCCAGTAGGCCTCCGGCTTCTCATCAGGATAATGAAAGAATTGGACTCCAAGCTTTCCTCTAAGTTTTACAACTCTTAATAGTGTTTGAGTCTATTGTTAAGTAGCTTAGGGCTGTGGGAGGCCCAGCCATTCACACTAGGCAGCTCTCATATTTTTGTATACCTAGGCATTGATGCCATATAGAGTAATGAAAGACCAGATTAGCCACAGGGAACAAGGAAAAAGAAATGTGCACACAGCTCCTGCTGGTACTGGCTTACTCCTGTTGGATCTAATAAAGAGAAAGTACCTTTGCCAATTTTCCAGGGGATAGGAGTAGTTACTGTGTTTCACCACACCCACCATAGTTGATTTTTCCTAAAAGAAATCCAGTGGGGACTCTACAGAAATGCTTTAAAGCACCAAGTACTTTTAGTCATTCCATGACTAATAGGAGATCACTTCTAAATCAAAGAAAGTTTTTTTTTTTAAATTTCTCACACAAAATAAACAGCTTTCATTCCAAAAAGAGTCCTAGATGGCTGCAATGGTTACACAGATACTCAGTAATAAACAAGATGTCAACCCAAAGAAAATGAATTATCAGTAAAACTATCAGCACTGAGGTTCAACACAGCCTTTTAGCACAATTCAATTTACAAGTCCAACTTCCAGAGCAGAAAGCAATATTACAGGCTGAGACTCATCACCTCTTTCACAGCAATAGGTAATCTTGCTGTGGGATGGGATGGTGTCAAAAAAAAAAAAAAAAAAAGTAGAGGTCATTATCATACGGACTGCTTAGTGGCAGCAACAGATCAAATGAGGCCAACTCAGAAGTTACTTCAGTAGCTTCCAAGATGATTTTCTAGAAGAGCTCCTTCAGAACAGAAGTCCTAGAGAACCTATCCCTTAATGTCTTTCCCCCACTTGCATCACATAAACTCTAACTCACTCACTCTCTCAAAATGGCTCTTTGTCAAACATAACCAAAGACCACCACTAGGACATGTAAGCTACCATCTGTCTGATTATGCCTGGCAGCATTCCTTTAAGGAAGTGTATAGAGCTGGTTCTTAATATATGGGTTGTGCATGGACCTCTAGTTGGTTCATAGATGGACCTCACAGGGTCAGTGAAATTCCCAAGAGTCTATGCAAAATTTTGCCCCTATGCACGTTTTTTTCTAGGGAGAGCGCCCTGGGGGCTGTGTGTAAATCAATCACAAAGGTATGTGTTAATCAAAAAAAATTAAGAACTGCGGGTAAAGCACAAGACATAAAACTGAAGAAATCTATTTAATGCCCAAGTGAGTAACAAGGAAAGTAATGCCTATTATTTAAGGTGCAAAATAACAGAGGATGTTGTCTTTTTAAAACAAAAGGAAAATATGATCTGATGGGCAGAAGTCCTGGAGGGTCACGTAAGTACACTTCCTTTGTCCTCTAGTCTAGATGAAGAAAATAATCTGAGAAGATTCTGCCCAAAGCCACAAATCAGAGTTAACAAGTGACAAAGCTGAGCATCAAATTTGGGCAGGTTTCTGACAAGATGATATGTTTATATACATTTTTCAGAAGGGGTTTGACCAAATTCCTCTATGATTTTAAATGGCTTCCTTTACTAATAAGGTAACCTTCAAAAAAATTTTAATTAAGTTTGGCCTAAGAGTTTTACATATTAAAATACCCCCCAAATCACCCATCAATTCACAGATATCACAAAAGCCAGCAAACAGCAAATTCACAAGGGGGAACCCCAGTGGCTCATTAGCCCTACCCTGTTGCACTGTGAGTGCAACCTGAAAAGGCAGCACAGATCACAAGTTCATTGAGTGAAGAGCGTCTAAATGTAATGAAAAATGACAGCCCTTTAAAAAAGATACTGAGTCAGGGTCAAGCTGACTTCAGAGTGGATTTGTACGATTAAAATCTGCAAGCTCCTCCACCTTTCAAGGAGTGTGTGTTTCTCAAAATGAGCGTCAATACTGTTGCCTGAACACTACCTGATCTTTTTAAGCACAGGTAATGGGGTCACTTGTAAGTTAAACTGAGAACAATCTTTCCAGTCCCATGTTCACAAACACTACATGTTATAGAAGCAAAGATAATAGGCAGTTATTCTGAGATCAAATTAAGAAATAATTATTGTCATAAAAAGTTACAGGGCTATTTGTTCCCGTGCCAAACTTGGCCTCTGCATATGAAATTTAACATAATCAAGAACTCAATCCACCAGAGAAAGGAAACCAAAGTGCATGGACCCAAGTTCAATGACAGCATGTCCTTCAATTTAAAAGGAAATGCTTTACTTAGTGAGAAGTAGTGACATATAAACTGACTGCTTGGAGTCATTTAGCCTTTTCTGCACTCCGGAAAGTGTAAATGGAATAGGCCTTAGGGAGCACCTGTGGCCTGAAAAGACTCTAAACCAATTTCTTGACTGCAGGCTCGACCATTCTATTTTGGGTCAAGGAGACTCTCCCACCCCGAGTGACCTTAAGTGGGCAAAGATCAGACTGGGAAAATGCACAGCGAGGGTTTTGTCCCGCGACCAGGAGCCCCCCACTGAGAAACGGGGGAGGGGGGGGAGGGAAAAGGATGGAGATCTGGTCACCAGTGAGTCGGCGAAAGAATGTGGCGGGGCCGTCTAGGGTTCGCGACGGTAGGTCCGCCAGGGATCCCGCAGTCGTGGCCCGGCTGTAGCGTCAGGAGGACGCGATGCAGCAGGAATCCCCCCGCACGCATTAGAGGGAAAGAGGAAGGGAGGGAGGGAGAGGGAGCGAGTGCAAGGTTCGGAGTCTGCAGGTGTCGCTGGGGGAGGGGACGAGGTCGTCCGGGGCTGGCACAGCCCAGCGACCAACCGAGTGGCTCTGGGCTCGGGCAGACTGGTCACATTCTCAGGCTGTGACCTTGAGCACGTGGCTCGACCGCTTCGCGCCTCAGTTTCCTCGTCGCTAAAATGGGGGTTGTTCTAGCGGAAAACGCACCTCGCAGCGCTTGGCACAGCGCCTGGCACATAGTAAGCGCTCCCAACAGGGGAGCTACTACTGGCTGGCGCTGCGGCTCCCGTAGCCGTCCTGAGAAGCGGGGGAAGCCCCGCGCTGGGGAGTCCCCAGGAGGCGGACCCGGTGCTGGGACTTGGGGAACCGGCCGGGACTCACCAAGCACATCTGCCGAGCGGTGCCGGGCCACGAAGCACGCGTCGTCCCCGTAGCACGCGCCCTTCTTGAGGAGGCCCTTACGGAAGTCCTTGCCGAAGCCGCAGCCGGCCGTTACCAGTCCGTAGTCGCCACCGCCGCCGCCGCCGGCCCTGGGGTCGGTTTGCGAGAGGCCGCCGAGCACGGCGCGGGCCACCAGCCTCCCGTACGAGAGGACCGAGAACATTGCCGCCGCCGCCCCCCCGAGGAGGCGGGGGGCCCGGGGAGCAGGAGGACGCTGAGGCCCGGAGCCGGCTCTCTCCTCAGCCGCAGCCGCGCCGCCGCCGGGACGCTCCTCAGGGCGGCGCGCAGTCGCCGCCGCCGCCCCTGCCCGACGCGCGGGGCCTCGCACACGCTCCACCGCGCGCACGGGAGCCAGAGCGAGGTCAGAGCCTGTGGCTCCTCCGCCTCAGCCCGACTGGGGTCCCGGCTGCAGCCACTGCTGCCGCCGCCATCTTCCGCTCCACTAGCGTGTTCCGGGCCGCGCCGGCAGCACCGCCCCCTCCATGGCCACGCCTCTTGCCCCGCCCACGAGCCGCGGCTCAGGCTCAGGCCCCGCCCCCTTGGGCTCGTTGCCCTATGCTGTCACTGAGACGGAGCGTGCGCAGAGGGTGTGGACGCAATGTCTTCGGGGAGTTGTAGTTCCGGAATTCTCGCCTTTGCCTCGACTGCCTAGAACCCCAGGACCAGGAGGATTCCCCAGACGCAGGACATAGACTTAGTTTCTGAGAATTACAGGTGGGTTCTGTGGAAATTCTCTCTCCTGTTTCAACCGTGTCTTTAAAGGATATTATTTCCAATGATGCCACCATCCCTTCAAAGAAAAACCTGACGGAAACCAGGATAAGACCACATATATTACTAATATTAGTTTGTATTATGTGGAGATGTAATGTGTTAAGAGTATGCATTAAAAAACTGGATCTCCCTGGTGGCGCAAGGGTTTAAGTCTCAGTACTATGAAGTTATCAGCAGACAATGTAGCAAGAGTTCAATCTCCCAGCAGGGAGCTAACACACATGGCACAGCAGACCTCTTCTGTCCTGCTTGCTGTCCTGTCCTCAGCAGTGTATTTCAGTAGATCCGCCTGTTCTGCTCCCCACTGTCTCTGGTGAATCTTCTCACTGCCCCCACCTCTGGCCAGCACCCCATTTCTTGTATGCATAAATAAATCTTTAAAAAAAAATCCAGTGACACCTCCAGAATTTATAACTAGAGGGTTTAGAGACAGCAGTCTATGGTCTGTTTGAAAATAATTTGCATAATATTTAGGAAAATATATGTCCTATTAGGCAAGGGGATGGAAAAGGGAAGTAATTAGAGAGATACAGGCACAACCACTGCACTCCTGTTATACAGAAGTGTTTTGGCTTTGCAGGTGGATCTGCCAAAATACAAGTAACAAATTCCAAGCTCCAAATTTCATTGCCCCAAATCTTAATTTTCTTGAGGATCCACTTGACTGAGCAGGTCTTCAAAGTTCTGAGCTGACTTGGTGTCCAGAAAAGCCATAGTGTGCCTGGACTTGCAAAGATGAGGCCCACCTCCCAACCCCTCTCCTTCCATAGCTGTGGAGCAGCAGTGTGCGAGAACACCACTGCACAGGCCTGCTCCCACCGCAGAGGCAGCTGGGCACCTCTTATCCTCAAAGAGACAGCCCTTGGTAAGAAAGGCAGCTCCCTACTGTTTTGTTTTTTTTAAGCCCTCAGCCTACCCTTAACAAAAACCTCCTATAACCTTCCCTAGATTTTGACTATTATAAGCAACCTTTCTCTGCAGTTATTTAGGTTGATTAATTAAACTTAATGAAGAGCTTGTAATCTAATGGGAAGATTAACTCACCAAATATAAACATTCAGGTTACATACCATGCCTGCGGGCTCCTACATAATCTGTCTCCTGCATGCTGCTTCTACTCCATTTGATGCCATATCCCTTTCACTAACTGGGCTCTAGCCTTACATCTAGTTGCCTCAGGACCTTTGTTCTGGCTCTTCCCTCTCCCCACCAGAATGTAATCCCATTATCTGAAGGTCCCATGTTCTTTTTGCTGTATTTGCAAAACATATAGGCACACAATAAATGCCTTAGTAAATGAAAGAGTGAATATTTCACTAGCTCCTAAGCTTCCCCAGGGCAAGGACTGTTTGCCATTATATTCTTAGAATCTTATACAGTGCTTGGCACAGAACAGGGGAGTTTGTAAATGTTTGCACAAAAGAAGGAATAATTGAATGGGAACCATGAACAATATTTTTCAATAATTTTGGTTGGGATAAAGGAATGATTGCCTGAATGGGGTTCACAAAAAAAAAAAAAGAAAGAAAGAAAGAAAATTGAGATTTGAGCAAGTGATCCAATTTAGTGTTACTGAAACATAAATATTACCCAAAAGCATTGATCCTTTTCCAGTTCACTTTTGTCAGAACTGTAGTATTTCTGGGGACTCCCATCTCATTCTTTAAATGACTCTTTTCCATATCTTTCTTACTGCATCTAAAGTCCTGCCAATGATCCACTCAAAGCACAGTATTCCGTTATCCTAATTACTGTCATCATTAAAACACTTTAGTGATTCACAGTATGCCAACTACTCTATATGTTTCTGTCCTTAGGGCTTTCATCAAAATTAGACTGAATAAATCACTTGCCACTATGAGTGGCATTTTGTCAGAGAGGTAGACCCCCCAAAAAGTTAATTTACTGGATAAAAGATACAGCAATTCCAATAAAGCAACCACACCTGCTATTTCTTTATGGTCCATAGGAATTGGAGAGCTGCCAAAGGAGGAGGTGGAGCTTGGAGAATCCTCTGCTTGGCATTTATGTCTATGCCAGGTGTGCTGAAGGTTGTTCTTTCAGGCACACACACCACCCCCAAATTCCAGCTAGGCCAGCAGGTAATTCTACACCAAGGACAAATTTTTTAAAATAGCATGTCAATGCCTATTCCTTACCGCAACAAACTCCGTATTACTTCTCCCTTTCATTTTCAGGGCATATATTACCCAATTTCAGTGTCACTCACTGAACCGGTTGGTTGGGATGAGCAGGAACATGAGATGTGACTCTGAAGCTGATAACCTCTGTTCTGATAGGGTTGCTGCCTTCACAGTTAGATGATACAAGGGTCTTGAGTTTCCTGCAAATGAGTTTCCTGCAAATGAGTTGCTCCCTGAAGCACAATTTGAACAGAATCTTTTCTCAAAGCTCCTTTGCCCTTTTCGGAAAGGAGAGGAGATAGAGCCTCAGGTTCCTTTGAATCATTTATTCCAGAGCCAGCTCTGAAAAGTTTTACCCTCTTGGAGAAGTCAAGGAGAGAGTGCTTTGAAAAAACAACTTGCCCTGCCCTCCCCCAGGACCACAGTTCACTTTTGACATTTTACTAGACTTAAAAAGCCCTAAGAGTTTTCTTCCTTAACAGAGTTACATTCCTAGCACTTCAAGGATTCCGGGGAGGTCAGTCGTCACTCTCAGAGGGAAACCAGTGGTGAAAATACCATCTGGGTTCCCAGGGCACCTCTATGACATTAGGAAAGAGCTTTGCACTGGAGTCACCCCTCAGCTCCTAAAATAAGAAAATAAAATTCCCTAGTGAGCTTTCCTGCCAGACTAGGACACTGATCTCTCCTCTGCTTCTTTTTGCTAACCTATTCAAAGGGAACACTAATGAGTTTATGGCGAGGTTTCTCGATCTTGGCACCGGTGGCATTTGGCTTACATCATTCTTTGCTGGGGGGTAGGAAGGACAGGAGAAGGCTGTGCTTTGGAAGGAACTTAGCAGCATCCCACCCGACGCACTAGATGTCAGTAGCACACTTCATCCCCTAATTGGGACAAGCAAAAAAGTCTTCAGATATTGCCATATGTCCCCTGGGGGGCAAAACTGTCCCCAGTTTAGAACTACTAGACTATACCAATGCCATGCAAATCTGGTGACATTGATGTGCAAGGCATCAGGCTAAGGGTTAAAACAAGTTAGTTGGTGCTCACATGGCTGTCGTGGTGAAGTAAGGGGGCTAATATTAAGTAAATATATCAAGAAAATAAGCTGTTTGTTGAAATAAAGGAGCTTGGGGAAGAGAAATAAGACCCTTGGGGTGGGAGGACACTCATGTAGTTCATGACGAGGTAATATTTATGAGTGGCCTAAATGGACAAAGGCCTGTGGGGTCTATTTCCAAGAGGAAGAAATGGAAACTCTACAAATGCTGTGTGACTGGAGATGAACAAGTAGCCCAGTGTAGCTCACCTTAGGGTCTGAATGAGGAATAATGAGAAAAGGGGTAAAGAAAATAGCTTAGGCTCTCATAGGTTATTTTTTTAAAGATTTATTTTTTTATTCATATAACAACTGGGGTACAGGCCAGAAGTGTGGGGAGTGAGAGGATCCACCAGAGATAGAGTGGGGAACAGACCAGGCAGATTGACTGAAATACACTGCTGAGGGGAGCAGCAGGCACAGCAGGAGAGGTCTGCCACACCATGTGGGTCACAACAGTGGCAGGGATCGAACTTGTGCTGCAGTGGCTGCGTTTTGCTTTGTAGTGTGTTGCTTAACCCACTGAGCCACCATGGGAGGGCCCAGGATCTTGTAGGTTATAAAGGGGATAAAGTACCCATGTGCCTCCACTAGGGTGGAGACATGCCCCTAAATCAGAGAAATGAGTCTTGAAAGACCACATATTATACTATGACATCCATGTGACATACCCAGAACATGCAAGCCCCTCAACCCTGGAAGTGTATTAATTGTGGCCAGAGGCTGGGGCAGGGAGGGTAGGGAGTGTCTGCTAATGGGTGTGGGGTTTCTTTCTGAAGTGAGGAAAATATTTTAGAAAAAAAAAAAAAAAGAAGAAGAAAATGTTTGGAGTTAAATAGTAGGGATGGTCACCCCATCTATAAACACACCATGAAGTCGAATTGCACACTATGATATATAAATCACACCTCAACTCACAAAAACAGTTTAGGTTCTATTGCAGAGGGACTTATATGCTAAGCTTAGGGTACTTAATGCTGGACACCCAGGGAGTCACCAAACAGACTTTTAATGTGATTGCAATAATAATAATTAAAAACAGCAAATCTTATAATAAAATAATACAGTGATAATAAGGACAGTAACAAGAGTAAGAACAACCGATACCATAGATTCCATACTTACCATGGGCTTTGTCTTCCTCTGCTCTGAATTCCCATGTACACACACAATCACCCAACAACCCCATCTGCATTTTACTTCGTGGCCCATAGGATTTACTCCTTTTATTCTATGTCTCCTCCCTGTCTGAAATGGATGAGCTCTGAAAATAGAAGGTTTTTGCCTATTTTATACACTACTTTATCTCCAGTGACCAGAAGTGTCATCGGCATGTAATAGATGCTAAATACATGCTTAATAAGTGAATGCTGCTAATTCAAATAATCTCAGCGATCATGTAGGACAAGTAAGGTACAATTATGGAGCTGAGGGAAGTGGGACAAGTGACGTTTCTCCCCCAAGGAAGCTGAAGGGCTGAGCATAGGTGACCTAGAGAGGCAGCCTTCTCAGCCAGTGGTACTTCCTTTGTCTTGCTAGGCACTGTATATGTTTTTCCACCTATTGATAGAATCCACTCTCTCCATTCACTGATAATAGTACTTTAATTTTCTTTGGAGGAAAAAGCAATGCCCACGTGGTTCTTGCGGTTTGGTTTGAACTGGATCACTCGTGGACACGTGACCCAAGTCCGGCCAGTCGGAGCATTGCATTCTCTGGTCACAGCCAGTGGCCCAGAGAGAAGGCAAACAACTCCATTATGGAATCATGCTGAAAGTATTAAGAAAGGGAAATTCTCACCCATATTTCTAAGCTGGCAGAACACAAGCTTGGAGCTTCAGTGGCCGTCTTGGCCACTTCTGGGCAGATCCAGGCTGAGAATGAAGGCAGCACCGGGAGAAGCTGAGCCCAGAGATGGTAGGAACCAGAGGCCTAGTGACATCGCTCAAGCCTCTGAATCCAGCTTTGCCTGAAATGAGGATCAACCTGCCAGCACATGTCAATCTGCTTGGGATACTGTTGTTTTTAAGACACTGAATTTGACTTGCAAGGCAGTGGATCCTGACAAACACACCATGTGATCCAGGTACCATGGCTACCGGTATTGAATCAAGAATAAAGCCCCAAACCGTAGGCAATGATTATAATATACCCTCCACTTATTTACATAGCAAAGGGAACTGCCTCTGTTTAGCAGCAAAACCACTGCAGGAAAACTTGTGACTGCTTTCTTTTGTACCTCCCAAGAAGAGAGTGGGTATGATGGGTAAGTTGGGGAAACGGTGCTGTACATGTGGCTTGGTCCCTTTCTCCTTTTTTTTTCCAGCTCCCTGTGGCCTGCCCTTTGGACTCCTATTTCCCCCGCCAGCATGGAGAGCCTGTCCCTCTGGAGGCTTTCAGCAACCCAGCCGCGACCAGCTCCATGCAGTCCCAAGGGGGTGACCATGCACAGCAGAGCCGTGTTCTCCAACCAGCCTTGTCAGTGAGGCTGGTCCTTGTGAGCTCCTGCAGCTGATTCACACATCTGTTTCTCTGTGAGTTTTGAATTGAGAAGGCTGAGAGGAGGTACTGATGATCACCCCACAAACCCCAACATGTCCATTTTGTCTTTAGGTGCTTTGAGGAGCAGGCACAAGGACTTATATTTGGTGGCTAACCTCACACCACTGGAGAGGAAGTGTCTGGTGCCCTCAGGGCTCTAGGCTTAAAGATAGTTGTGAGTCAAGTGGATTCTTGACCTGGGCAGTTCATGACAACTACAGTTGTTCAGCAAGATTTTAACTGGCAGGATCCCAGGTCCAAGGACCTCTGGGGCTGGCCTTGACCGTACCCATGCAAGCACAGCTTTGACCTCCACAGGCAGCTAGGACAGGGATTAGGTTATGGGGGGGATCTTCTGTCCCAGGGAATGTTTCCCTTCAAGAGGGCAGAGCTTTAGCTTACAAATGTTTGTTTAGCCTGTGTGGGTAGTTTTGCTTCTTGTTTTACATCTTTTAGCAAAGCTTTTGGTTGGACTTGAAAGAGCAAACACAGCTAAATTCTACAGAGTCAACAGCTACCTTTTGAGACTGTAGCCTTTTTATAGTGTAAACACAGGTTAGGTGGATGCCTCCAAGTTAGCGGCCCCAAATCTGTTCTTCTTTAGGTGGTTCTGAGCTGAGTCACGAAAGGACTCCCGGAGGGACTGTCCTGTCCATTTAACCCGTCACATGCTTGTAGGGTTCACCCCACACCTGAATCCCAGGTTGGCTCCTATTTGCTAACTGCATAAACCTTGCCTATTACTTTATATTAGAGGAGACTTAATTCTGACTTTATCCATCGAATGAAGGTATATTTTATTAATGAAAACATATAAAAACAAGAAATAAAACAGGATCCTTATTATCTAAGAGATATATTTCATTGTGGGTTGAGGTAGAGAAAACTAATGAAACCCCAAAGCTAAGACAGCAGTAATTAAAGTTTATACCTTTGTTTCTGGGAAACAGGTTTGCTCAAGAAGTCAAGGAGGAAGTAAGTTTGCTTTGTTTTGTTTATTTGTCTGTTTTAAATATGCTTTTCTCATGCTACCAGAACAGATATTTGCACACCCACGGTCATAGAAGCATTACTCACAGTAGCCTAAAGGTAGAACAACCCAGTGTCCTTTGATGAATTGATAAACAAAATATGCAGTGTCCAATGCAGTAGAATACTATTCAGCCTTAAAAAAGGAAACTGCTACATGCTACAGAGTGAATAAATCTTGCAAACACTATACTAAGTAAAATGTGTCAAACACCAAAAACAAAGACTATATGATCTCTGTTTACATGAGATACCTAGTGGTTCAGGCTGAGTCAAATTCAGAAAGATGGAAAGTAAGAAGGTGGTTGCCAGAGGCTGAAAGGTGGAGAGAACAGGGAGTTACTGTTTAATGTATCCAGGCTTCTGAAAGATGAAGAGTTGTGGAGATGGATTGTGGTGATGGTTACACAACAATGTGGATAGAACTAGTGCCGCTGAAGCTTCTCTTAACCGTGGTGTTTGAAATGGTATGTTATGCATATTTTACTACAATTAATTTTTCAGGCTAGAGCTTTTGCACAACAAAAGACAGCATTAAAAAATAATTACATAGATAAGCCATAGCCGGGGAGAAGGTATTTATAATGCAGACAGCCAAGAAAGGATTAGTATCCAAAGTATATAAAGAACACCTTCATGTTAATAAAGAAAAAGAAACAACTCAATAGGAAAGAAAAAAGAAGGAAACATTTTTGTAAAAAAACCAATAGACTTGAGATGATTGGAATGTCTTAATAGTTTCTATAAACAAACCAAAACCTAAGCCTATAAGTGCCTCAAGGTTAAGAAATGGAAACCAAAGGACAACCCTTCAAGAACAGCCACCTAGGGTTTCCCAAATAAGGCAGCCATTTAAGCTCTTGCCAATCAAAATCATTTCCTTGTTTTGCTTCTTTGTCTTCTCTATAGTAGTCTTGCCCCCAGCTCCTGTCAGTGAAGCCTGACCACTTCCAGGGGACACTGCCAGATTTGAATAGATAGTGACTCAAATATATGTTTAAATTTTTTAATATGCCTCAGTTTATCTTTTGACAAGTCAAAGTCAGGTAAAAAATCCCAAGTGTCCAGTAGACAGACGAAGGGGTAATTAAGGAAACAATGGGGATAGTATTGGGTGCTAAATTAGCCTGAAAGGTATTATTTGAATTGAGACCTAAGTGGAAATTGAGAAAAAGTCAGCCATTCAAATGCTGGAGGTAGAGCATTCAAGGAAGAGGGAACAGCAGGTACAAATGTCCTGGGGTGGGAATAAATATGGTGGTGTCCTTTTTTGGCTTGGGGTGCCACACAAAATACATAGATTGATTGGGTGGCTTAAACAACAGAAACTTATTTTCTCACAGTTCTGCAATCTGGAAGTCTGAGATCAGGGTGCCAGCACAATGGAGTTCTTGTGAGGGCTCTCTTCCTGACAGACGGCTGGCTACCTTCTCACTATATCCTCACATATTTTTTTTCTTCTTATATGGCCACAATAATCTATTAGATTAGAGCCTCATTGTTATGAACTTATTTTACTTTAATTACCTCCTAAAGGTCTTATCTGCAATTTTAGTCACATGAGGGTTAGGATTTCAACATAAAAATTTAGGGGGACACATTTAATTTATAACACCTTGGTATATAGGGCATGCTTTAAAAAATAAATTTGAGGTCTCCAACAGTTCAGGATTGAAATGTGGAAGTGAAATGCTAGGGCTCAACTGAGCCAGAATAAGAGTATGATTACTCCCATACTTCAGCTTCAGAAATAGAAAGAATTATGCCTTATTTGGGCTGAGGGAGGGAGAACAGGGAAGTGTTACATGGGATTTAAAAAAAAAAAAATTCCTTGCCAAAGGCATTAAACTGTCTCTACCACCTAGGGGTCTGAGTTTGACAACAGAAAGGAATGTGGTTCCCACCCCCATGATAATACTGGACTCTTAGCTAATGTGTTTTACTGCTAATTAATTACTAGGGAACAACAAAAACATAATGAGCCACAATGTCCAACGTTAAAACATGACTCATTCAACTCCAAAATGAACACGTCAAAAATTTGTTCAACCTGTTAAAGAGGAAACAGGATGGTAAAGCAAGAAGATTCAGTGTTTTGAGGAAGCACATAGTTGAGGAAGTAGAAAACTTGGTTAGATACAAAACTGTTTCATTTCCATGTGGTAATAAAAGCTGTCAAACTTCAGGTTCTCTTTTGCACTGAAAAGAAAACCGAAACTTCCAAAGGACAAAAATTTGAGTCTTTAATCAATAGAGAATAGCTAGGCAAAGTTACAACCCCCAGCCTACGTCTATGGCCAGTGAGCCTAACTGGCTGTAGTGCCAGGAAGGGGCACCGAGCAAGTTCTCGATGATTTGGGCAGACAGGGTAAATGAAGAAGTCCCGCAGCCCTTGGTGGCTTTTTTCGTCTTTTATTGCACCATTATATCAGAAGCGATCAGGTACACAGCAGGCATGGGAGTCAGGATCAGGAGGCCGGCAGGCCTCCTATCCCCCGGTGCATCTACACTCAATCAGGTGCTTCTTTCTCTTCTGCCACTTCTGCTGCTCTCTGTTCTGCTGGCGTCCTGTTTCAATGACATCCTCCTTCTGATACTGCCCTTATACACACACCCGTGTCTAAGTCCAGATGCACACACTTGTGCATGCCCACTTAGGCATGCATGCAGAGCTTCAGGTGTCCATCATCACACCAGTGGCGGGAGGGCGGAAAAGCCTGATACTTTTCTCTGACCCTACACGGGCCTTCCTGCTTGTGTGTATAATCAAGTTTCATTGGGAACGCAACCACACCCATGTGTTTACACATGGGCTAAGGCTGCGTTTGTTCTACTGTGTCAGAGTTCTGGGACAACAGAGTCCAGTGGTTGACAGCACATAGCCTGAACGCCCAAACTATTATCTGGACCTTTACAGAGAAGCTTATCTGGACCGACCCCTGTAGGAGAAAGCACCGAGTGTGCTTGTTAAACAGTGTCCTAAATGACATGGAAGAACTATGCCGCCCTCTCTTGGTCCTATTTCCAAATTTTGAATGATCTTTCTTAAAAAGGAGCTGTTTCATTCACTTAAAAATTGGGAAGTATTTTGAGAGCTACTATCTCTGGCCTATAAGTCCTACAATTTACATACCCCCTTTCACCCACTCTAATACCCAATTCCCCCTTTCTGCATTGGAGACAACCTCAAAGCCCCTCGCCTCCCTAGTCCTTTTCTGTAAGAGTATAGCTTATGAAAACCTGCTTTAAATTGCAAGTAGGTTTGAAAAACAGTTTGGCCTTAAGTCATGTCTTTTGCAGCATCATATTTGCTTAGAATGAGGACTCTGGGCGGGACTTTTGTCTCATAATACAGTAGTACACTCACCTGGAAGTTTTTCTTGGGCAGCCCTCTCAATTTCTTTGAACTACATTCCAGAGCTGTTGCAAGTTGTAAATTCAGAGACTGTGTAGCCTTGAGCACTGCTGTTTCCTTGGCTCATAGTAGGTGCTCAGTAAGTAATGAGGAAACGATTGAGCCAATGAAAGAATAGAGGGTTTTGTTGGTTTTCTTTTTTCCTCCCTCTCAATTCCAAGTGAGGAACAAAGTTTTAGTGACAAAGGCTGCCACCTGCAGGGAGAAAGTGAAACTGCAAGAATCTGAACACAGCCCTAAGGAAAAATGCTTCAGGGAATTAATTCTCCTTTAACTTTAGACAGAATATCATTCTGTTATTTTTTTAAAGATTTATTTATTTATGCATACAGGAACTGGGATACAGGCTAGAGGTGAGAGGATTCACCAGAGAGAGAGTGGGAGTAGAACAGGCAGATTGACTGAAATTCTCTGCTGAGGGGAGCAGCTGCTGAGGCTGGAGAGGTCTGCCACACCATGTGGGTCACCTCCCTGACTGGGGATCGATCTCGTGCTGCAGTGGCTGAAGTTTGCTTCATAGTGCATTGCTTAACCCATTGTGCCACCAGGGAGGCCCCCATTTTGTTATTTCTAGCAAAGGTATCCTGCACCCTTTCTTTAATAGCATTTTCAGCCTTTACCATGTGTATTAAGTGCCCATTGCCACACCACACACACAACTAGTGATGGGTATCCCTCTTATCCCCATTTTATAAATGATGAGTCTAAGAACAGAAGACATGATAGCAAGTGGCAGGATAGGGATTTGACCCCAAACACTTGATTCCAGAACATGTTCTTTCAATTATCCCTCTATCCTGTCTCTCTCTAACTGAGGTGGAGGACACTTGAAAATGAAATATAGATGGGGGCCTCCCTTGTGGTGCAAGTGGTTAAGTCTCAGCACTATGAAGCTATCCACAGCCACTGCAGCACAAGTTCAATCCCCAGCCAGGGACCTGACCCACATGGTGCAGCAGACCTCTCCTGTCTCACCTGCTGCTCCCCTCAGCAGTGTATTTCATTCAGTCCTCCTGTTCTGCTCCCCACGCTGTCTCTGGTAAATCTTCTCACACACATGCACACACACACACACACACCGTACCTCTGGCCTACACCCCAGCTCTTCTATGCATGAATAAATAAAAATCTTTTTAAAAAGAAAATGAAACATGGAAACTTGGCAGACTGAACCACACAGCCATCTCTTCTCTCTCCCTCCTGAAACACTACTAAACTGCTACACAAATAATCACAACTCTATAAGCCCACAGAGAATGGGAGAGAAGATTATTGCTGTTGTCAGATCGTTAAGACAGAAAGTGGATGGATAATTCAACTCAGTGGAGAATCCCTAGAATTTGGAGGAGAAGGATGGATGGGTAGCAAGCACACGGGCGCCAGATTCATTCAGCCGCCCGAGGTCCTGTACCTTTTAATAGATGGGGCCTAAAGCAGATCATTAATGGAACATATACATGAGGAGTTGTTAACACCAAATGCCTCTCCTTATGACTCCTCCTCAATCCCTGCAGGAGATTAGATGTTTATTCTCCGCAGCAGTAGAAACAATCAGCTCCAGGTGGTTTAGACATAATAATTGGAGCAAAGCGTGGAGGTGGGGCTGTTACTAACAACAGAGGAATTAAATGAAAGTGGAAAGTTAGTTTTTGTTTTAATAATAACACTTGCTAGTGGAATTGGCATTGTTATTCTGGGATTGAGCACTATGGTAAATGTATATCTTAGGTTAAAGCAAATAAAAAATGTGTTGGAGTCACTGAGCACCAAGCTTTCTTTTGGGAGAAAGGAGATACATATATGAGATCAACATGGTTAAAAAAACTACCATCATCTTGAGTTTAACTGGAGTCTCAGGGTAGTGGATTTTATCTTGAAAGAATATGTTCGTCTTAGTTCTAAGCCACTGAAACAGCCAAGATGTAACCAACTCCAAATAACTGTCAGATTTTGCAAATAAAAATAGAGGTTATCCAGTTAAATCTGAATGTCAGATAAGCAAAAGAAATATGTCAGTGTACTGCCTGAAATTCAAATCAAATGGAACATCTGTATTTTATCAGTAACTGAGGAGCAAATATTATCTGTAGTGCCCAGATTGTGGCTTCTGTTATCCTTTCCAGTGAAAGGGAATCAGGACTCCTAGGAGAAATGGTTGATTCCACATCAGAAGTAGAGGTGATCAGGGCCTCCCTGGTGGTGCAGTGGGTTAAGCAACGCACTATGAACCAAACCGCAGCCACTGCAGCACGAGTTTGATCCCTGCTGCTGGCCAGGGATGGGACCTACATGGCGCGACAGACCTCTCCTGCTGTGCCTGCTGCTCCCCTCAGCAGTGTACTTCAGTCTGGCCTATACCCCAGTGCTTATATGCATAAATAAATGCCACCAGGGAGGCCCATAAAGATTTTTTTAAAAGGCAGTAAATCAAAACTTATCAAATGTATTTAAAGCCTCAGGATCATAATGGCACTTAAAAAACCCTTCTCACCAGGCACTTCTCCAAAATGTTAAGGAACCAACTAATTATTCTGAAACTTGGTAAATAAATAGAAAATGCCAAGCATTTATCATGCCTTTACAATAGCAGTTGTACTCTGGGCAAACAAATAGTTGATGCAGAAGTTTTTCTTTCTGTCCTGACCCACTCAAGAGACAGACAAACTTTGAAACAAGACTAGTCTGGGATAAATCTGTTTCATTGTCACTGTTAATTTAATAGATGAAGAGGGAAGAGCCTCACACTATCACCATTCATAGCTCCAATGAATCAGTGGAGCTAGGCCTGCACTGCCTACCACAGGACCCACTGGCCACATGTGGTTACTAAGCATTGGAAATGTCTGTCCAAATTGAGATGTGCTCTAAATGTCAACCCACGATCACAACGACTTAGGGAAAGGAAAAGTATGTAAAATGTCTCCATGATAATTTTTAAATGGTGATTACATATTGCAGTAACATTTTGGCTATATTAGGTTATAACTGATATTGTGTAATCTTAACAGTTTCTTTTCATGTCTTATAAATGTGGCGGTAGAAAAATTTAAATGACCTAACTGGTTCCATTGGGATCTGAATTATATTTCTGCTGGCAGGGATCATCAGAACCAGGAGCATCACAAGAAAGGAAGAAGATAAAAAAGTGAGGCTTAGTGAGGTTATAATACTGCCAGGTTTGCACACACAGACCCTTATCAGTCATTTACTAGAAGCTGCGAATACAAGATGAAAAACTCCAAGTTTCTGCCCTTGATGAGTTTAAACTCAGTTGCAAGAAAAGGCTTATCAGAGGGACATTTGAGAGCTGCTGTTTATGGAGCAGTTACATGATGTCAGGCACAGGACAAACCTGTGTATACCAACTACCTCTCCTTTTGTCCAGTTATGCATTTTCTTCATTTTCCAGATGACAGAATTGAGCTTCAGAGAGGTTAAGTAACTTGCTCAAGACCTCCCAGCTAATGAGGATGGAACAAAATTATCCCAGACTAGTCTTGCTGCAAATCTCGTCTGCCTCTTTGGCAGGGCAGGGCAGGGGGAAATCTCTGGGATCAGGTGAAATTTGAAGGTGAAGTAGGAGAAATCACACTGCCTTCTACTGATCTAGAATATCCCTTCTACTGATCTCTTGTACATCTGCTTACAATGATCCAGTAATCCTGGACTGATCTGGAAAGAATCTGTTTCTGAAATGTCAAAATTGAGAGCCAGCTTCCAAATCATGGTGGCCAGGGACCAACAAAAGTTGTTACCCAGGTAACCATCCCTTTGTTAAGAACAGTGAGAAATAATTTCACTAACTCCCCAAAGTAAACAGGAGTCAACTCATTATTGTTATTGCTCAAGTGTAAGGATATTTTTTTGGACTTAGAAAATGTGCACAAGTTTTCTTGTTGCTCTCAAGACCAATTTGAGTATTAGGTGCTGGGATAGGCCAGCAGAAGGGTAGGATTTTGACTCTGTTTTCCAAAGGCAACCCCTAATGGAACACAGGAGTGCTATGATAAAGAAAGGAAACACAATTTTTAAAAATTTGAGGGTTGTAGTTATTTAGTTGAAAAATAACTTTTTAAAAAAAGATTTATTTATTTATGCATACAAGAGCTGGGGTACAGGGCCTCTTTGGTGGCTCAGTGGGTTAAGCAACACACTATGAAGCAAACCGCAGCCACTGCAGCACAAGTTCAATCCCTGCCGCCGGCTAGGGAGGGGACCCACATGGCGCAGCAGACCTCTCCTGTCTTGCTTGTTGCTGCCCTCGGCAGTGTGTTTCAGTCAGTCTGCCTGTTCTGCTCCACACTCTGTCTGATGAATCCTCTCACCTCCCAGGACTCTGGCCTGTACCCCAGCTCTTGTATGCATAAATAAATCTTTAAAAAAAAAAGAGCTGGGGTACAGGCCAGAGACATGGGAGGTGAGAGGATTCACCAAAGACAGAGTGGGGTGCAGTACGGGCAAATCGACTGAAATGCACTGTTGAAGGGATCAGCGGGCAAGGCAGGAAAGGTCTGCTGTGCCATGTGGTCCCCTCCCTGGCCAGGGATCGAACTTGCGCTGCTGTGCAGCAGATGCTTCACAGTGCAGTGCTCAACCCGCTGCACCACCAGGGAAGTCCCTGAAAAATAACTTGTAATTGAAAACTAATGCCTGTACCATTCACCAATGAGTGACTCCTTTCTACTTCCTCCCCAGAAACTGTTAAAATGACCAGTTGTTTGTGTACTGCAGGGAATATGTTAAGGGACAACTTTTGGCTGATTTTCCTGGGAATAAAGACAAAAGTTAAAATCTGACTGATAATTTCATAGATACCTTCTGAGCAAGAACCTGTAGCTAGCTTCAGAGAGAAAGAACTTTCATTATTGTTTTAAGGAATTTAGAAATGATCAAAAAACAACAACACTAAAAGAAAGTATCAGTTTGAGTCTGTCCTAACAAAACAAGCTAAATTTCACCTTTTCTTTTTGGTCCAATATATTGACAATAATGTAGAGATTTGGGGACTCTGAGGGTTTGGATGAGGGTCCAATCCACCCAGAGTTTTCATAACTATGACTACAATAATAATTCTGAAGTTTCCAGGACATTCCATGTTTTTCACTGTCTTCCTAACTGTATCATACTTGTCAGGCCACGGGGTTCAAATTGCAGCCCAGAAAACATGTTGCAAGCTGTGAGATTGATTTTTTTTTTTGACCCAGGCTTACCCAAGCTATGTGTGCTTTTTTTTGGTGTTCACATTCTTTCTAAGAAATTTGGATTAACAAACCTTATATGCTGTGAAACCCATTGTCACAGAAATGCCTGATCTAGTAACAGGGCTGAACCAAGCAGATTTGGGCCTCAAGAAGAATTCACTGCCTGGCTGCCACTACTGGGTAAATAAAAGCGGAACTACCTGTAGCTCCTGGGGACATGGTGAAAACATGTTTATGATGCTGCCACAGAAATAGAAGTGAGGGAGGAAAGAGCAGTGCCTTTCGCTGGTAGCAAGAGGGCCACTCCATTTTTTTTTTGAGGTGTTTTGTTTACAGAAAAATGATTAATTTCTTCATTTAAAGTGCTTTTGGCACCCCCAAGATTAAAATGCAATGTAAATGTACCATTACAAGGTGATTGAATTCATCAAATACCAACTAATAAAACCACCACGGGCTCCCACCACACCCTTATTAGAATAGCTGAAAATGAAAATGAAAACAAAACTGAGCACAGCCATTTCCCATAGTATGCAAACAAGTGAACGTTGTTTCATGCATTGTTGGTACAAAAGCAAAATGGATAAAATGCACAGGAAAAAAATTGGGCAGTTTTTTATAAAATTCAGTATATATCCACCGTATCTCATTCCCAGACATGAGGTTTTTTTTTTTAAGATTTATTTATTTATGCATGCAAGAATTGGGGTACAGGCCAGAGGTGAAGGGGTTGAGAGGAGTCACCAGAGACAGAGTGGGGAGGAGAACAGGTGTATCTACTGAAATATAATGCTGAGGGTAGCAGCAGGCAGGACAGGAGGTCTGCTTTGCCATGTGGGTCACCTCTCTGGCCAGGGATCAGACTCATACTGCAGTGGCTGGGGGTGCTTCACAGTGCTGCCCCTTAACCCCTTACACCACCAGGCAGGTCCCTGGACATGAGATTTGAAATAAAGCTGTGTGTTCATACAGAGCCCACATGTGACTGTTTATTCTGGCTTTATTTGCAATTGCCAAAACCTGGAGAAACCCAAATTACTTCAACTGGTGAATAGATGAAGAAATAGTGTACAAACATTTTTAAATACTAGTAAGCAATAAAATGGAATAAACTTGTGAAATATAACAAACCCTTGCATATACAGCCACATGATTTTTTACAAGGGTGCAAAGCTGACACACCAGGGGAAAAAGACAGTCTCTTTAACAAATAGCTGGGAAAACCAGACAGACACAGCAAAGGAATAGAATTGGGTTCTGCCCTTATGCCACACATAAAAATTAACTCAAAATGGATAAAAACCTAAGTCTATTAAGCTCCTAGAAGAAAAAAAACTTGGGGGGGAAAGTGTCAGGACATTGAATTTGACAATGAGTTCTTGGATATGAACCAAAATGCACAGACAATAAAAGGGTTATATCAAACTTTAAAATGTCTTTGTGTCAAATGAAACAATCAGCAGTGAGAGCAACTTATGGAATAGAGGAAAATAACCACAAATCATATAGCGTATCCAGAATACAAAAGGAACACTATCAAAAAGAAACCCAATTAGAAAAATGGGCAAAGAACTTGCATAGACATTTCTCCAAAGAAGATAAACAAATGGCCAATAAAAGGAGGAAAAGATGCTCAAGATCACTAATCACTAGGAAAATGCAAATTGAAACCTCATACCCACCAGGATGACCACTACCAAAAGAACAGACAATAACAAGTGTTGGTGAGGATGTGTAGAAGGTGGATGGGAATGTAAAATGGTGTAGCCATTATGGAAAACAGTCTGGAGCTTCCTAACAGCTTAAAATAGAGTCATACATGATATGATCCAGCAATCCCATTTCTAGTATGTATCCCAAAAGTTTCAAAGCATGATGAAGAGCTCTTTGCACACTCATGTTCCTGGCAGCATCACTTACAAGAGCAAAAAAAGGTGGAAGCAACCTGAGACTACCAGCAGATGAATGGGTAAAGAAAATAGGATCTGTACATATAATGGAGTATTAGGCAGCCATAAAAAGGAAGGAAATCCTGTCATGTGAACCTTGAGGACATTATGTTAAGTGAAATAAACCAGCCACTAAAGGACAAATACTATGTGACTCCACTTAAGAAATATTTAAATAGTTTATAGAAACAGAAGATAAAAAGGTGGCTACTAAGGACTGGGGAGAAGGAGGAATTATTGTTTAGTAGGCAGAGAGTGTCACTATTTTAAGATGAAAAAGTCCTAGAGATCTGCCTTCCAACAGCGTGAATACAATGCTACAGAACTAGCAACATGGTATATTTAATGTTGCTAGTTGTTTGCCACAGTAATAATAATTGTAAAGAGAACTGACTGTTGGTGCAACCTGAAGGAATCTCAAAGGGCGAGTTAAGTGAAAGAAGTTAGGCTTAAAAGACTGCCTATCATAGGATTATAGGTCAAGGTCAGAACTAGTTCAGAAAATAGATCACTGTCTTCAGGGGCAGGGGTGGTGGGAGGGGTTGACTATAAAGAGCATGAGGGTACTTACTGGGGTGGTAACTTTGTTCCGTGTCTTGACTGTGATTGACACCATTGTATGTTTTGTCAAAACCCATAAAACCCTGCACTCAAACCTTTATTTACTTCCATGCATAAGAAAAACCTGCATAGGGTCCTCTCTGGTGGCCTGGGGGTTAAGTCAGGCTATCACTGCTATGGTCTGAGTTCTATCCCCAGTCAGGGAGCTGACCGACCCTCATACAGAGCAGCAGACCTCTCCTGTCTTACCTGCTGCTCCCCTTAGCAGTGCATTTCAGAAAATCTGCATGTTCTGCCATCCACTCTGTCTCTGGTAAACCCTCTTGCCACCCCCCCACACACATTTGACCTACACCCCAGTTTTTCTATGCAAAAACAAAAATAAATAAGTCATTAAAAAAAGAAAAGCCTGTACATCAAGAACTGTGTACCAAAAAAATATACTGTATATAAATGATCTTCAGTGAACCTGACTAAAAAGAAATGGAGAGCAAATGCAGCAAAATGTCAACATCTGAATAGCAGTGCCCTTTTCCATCCTTTTTTTTTTTTAAAGATTTATTTATTTATGCATACAAGCACTGGGGTACAGGCCAGAGGTGTGGGGGGGTGAGAGGATTCACCACAGAGAGCGGGGAGCAGAGCAGGCAGATCAATGGAAGTACACTGCTGAGGGGAGCAGCAGGCACAGCAGGAGAGGTCTGCTGCGCCATGTGGGTCCCCAGCCTGGCCGGCAGCAGGGATCGAACTTGTGCTGCAGTGGCTGCGGTTTGGTTCATAGTGTGTTGCTTAACCCACTGCGCCACCAGGGAGGCCCTTTTACTTTTTTTTTTTTCCCTTTTCCATCCTTTTTACTGTAATTGGAATGTTTTAATTTGATATTAGTACAAATAAAATGATTCCTAAAAAGCCAACTTGTTTATTCGAACTGTGGTATGGTGCTGTAACAGGATGCAAATTTTATGTTGTATAGTAAGCCAGGAATTCTTATTTCATTACTGGCAGTGTATGTGTGTGCCCATATTTATTAATTCATTTTCAGAAAAGGTCAACATGTCAATTGGAGACATTTCAAGAATGTGAGGTCTGCTCAGAAGAACCCTTCTGCCTCCATAATGCTTCAGGAAACATTTAAAGAATGAGAAGAGTACCTGGAGGCTGAGTAGGCAGATGAGGAATAGAAGGTGGAGAGAAGTTGAGGGTTATTTTCTTCCAGGTGTTGATTTACAAATCCATCCCTGGATTCTCGCTACAGTCAGAACTGCAGTCAATCCTTACCCAGCCTGGATCTCACTGTAGCTCTCAGCAGTCCCTTTATAGAGCTTGATGATTCTGCCTCTCTATTTGTAAAATAAAGGGTTCAAGTGAGTAAAGATGGGTGTAGTTAGCCATAGGAAAAATTAATGCCTAATTTTAGACAGATTAGCAGTCATGACCTTAGTAATAAAAATAACAACCATAGTAATGACCAATTCACCCCAAACCACCAAAGACCAAGAAAGAGTGATTAACACTACCTTAGAAAACTACCTCAGTTGTTTTTTTCCCCCTCCAACTAGCTACTTCTGTCTTTGTTTTTTCAGACTCCTTATATGCGGCAGCCTCCAAGTGCAGAATTCCAAAGAGCTGGATTGTATTCATCCCTCCCAACATTGGCACAGACTATAAGGAATTGAGAATGCTGCTAATCCTAGAGAAACAGATGGACATTTTTAATCACAAACATTCATGTAAAACCCAAATGCTGCAGTTTGGAACAAAACATGGAACTTTATCTCAGCTTCTTTTTTTTTAAGATTTATTTGTGCATACAAGAACTGGGATACAGGCTAGAGGTGTAGGGGGGCGGTGAGAGGATTCACCAGAGACAGAGTGGGGAGCAGAACAGGCAGACTGACTGAAATACACTGCTGAGGGGAGCAGCAAGCAAGATAGGAGAGGTCTGCTGCTCCATGTGAGTTAGCTCCCTGGCTGGGGATCCAACTCGTGCTGCTGTGACTGCAGATAGTTTCATAGTACTGACTTAATCCCTTGGGCCACCAAGGAGATCCCTTAACCCCTTTTTGTGTCCTTCCATGGTAATGACGTAACCTGCCAAGGCCAGGAGAGAGAGAATCCCCTAGGAGGTGACCTACATGGCAAAGCAGGCCTTTCCTGTCTTGCCTGCTGCTCCCCTCAGCAGTGTATTTCAGTAGATCATCCTGTTCTGTTCCCCACTCTGTCTCTGGTGAATCCTCTCAACCCCCACACTTCTGGGCTGCACCCTAGCTCTTCTATGCATAAATAAATAAATATTAAAAAGAAAGAATCCTCTGGTTGGAAAATGAAAAAAAAAAAAAAAAAAAAAAAGACNAAAAAAAAAAAAAAAAAAAAAAGCCTGGGAGAACTGAATTATCTGTGAAATGAAAAGTTGCAGTGTTATCAAGGTTTGCAAAGTTGTCCGAGTTAATGGAACCCTCGTTTTGACATTGTAAGATGTCATACAATTAATTTTTGGGGCTATCCACTACAAGGTTGAACAAAAAGGGGTGGTGGGATCATCTCCCAAACCATATCACAGGGTTCCAAACCTGGGGTGTCACACTTGAAAAGGACAACTATAGTTGTCCAAGTATAAAACAAAAATGTTAGAGGACCTCCCTAGTGGCACAAGGGGTTAAGTCTCAGCACTATGAAGCAGTCGCAGCCAGTGCAGTATGAGTTCCAGCTCTGGCCTGGGAAGCAACCCCACATGGCACAGCAGACCTTTCCTGTCTCACTCACTGCTCCCCTCAGTAGTGTGTTTCAGTGGGTCTGTCTGTTCTGTTCCCCGCTCTGTCTCTGGTGACTCCTCTTACCACTGCCCCACCCCACCCCCATCTGCTGTACCACTAGACCGTACCCCAGTTCTGGTATGCATAAATATGAATAATTTTTTTAAAGTTAGAGCCAAAGGTATTTTACAAAAATTTAATTCAACAACCTGAAATTTCAAAACAAAATCAAACAAAGTGATTCACATTTAGAATAGAAAAGGAAGTAGAGACCTTGGAATAAAAAGCTTTAAAAACCACAACACGGCTATTAGTAGATTTAGAAGTTATGAGATGAAGCTTGGAAAATACAGTGGTGGGATTTTGTTTGTTTTTTAACAAATGGGAAGCTTCACATCAGTTATTATAAGTGATCCAGATTTTCAGTCAGACCTTTACAAGGAAATCCTTTACAAGGAAAAAAGTGGAAATATTGGTATTATAGATTTGATACAATTATGTTTTCATACACTTTCTCTGGAAAGCTATAGGAAGGTGCTAAAGGTGTCACTGACAATTTAACTCTACTATATAAATTTAGTAAACTAGCTGTATAGGTGCCTTCCTGGTGGCACAGCGGGTTGAGCGCCACACTGTAAAGCATCAGCCGCACAGCAGTGTGAGTTTGATCCCAGGCCAGAGAGATGACTCACATGGAGCAGCAGACCTCTCCTGCCTCCCCCGCTGCTCCCCTCAACAGTGTATTTCAGTCATCTGCCTGTTCTGCTTCCTACTCTATCGTGAATCCTCTTACCTCCCGTGACTCTGGCCTGCACCCCAGTTCTTGTACGCATAAATAAATCTTAAAGAAATAAACAGATGTATAATACTGTTTGACACTCTTCTAACCTGGTGTGTGTTTTTTAAAAGCCATGGTATGTTTAGTATTTTGGCACCTACTTTTTGAGTTGTAAACAGATTGTCATAGGTATAGCCAACACCGCCTTAAATAAGCTAGTTTAGAATGGAGGGGTTGCCCCAAGATCAGATCATTTTGGAGAGTTTCAGTAGATTTCCCTTGCTTTTCCTTTTCAAGACTTAACAAATCATTCCACTTAATCCCTGCCAATATTTTTTGTCTTTAAAGTTATGAAAAGTCCACTCCCTTACGCATCTAAGACTAAAAGGCAAAGCCAGTGAGAAAAGCGGGGATGAAAATGTGATCTCTGGGCTACTTCAGATGACGCTACTGGTACACTCTAGGAGGGAGATTTCCAAATATCTGTCCCCAAGTCAGCTGCGTCAAGGCAATCGTCAAAAATATCGATTCCTGAACTCTGCCCTAGACTTACTGAGTCAAAATCCTCTGCGATGGTACCTAAAACCAGAGCGTCATTTCGCTGGGAAATCACAGGTGGGATGGTCAGGCTCCTCCTATTTGGCGCTTGCTCCGCCCACCCCTAGGCTCCGCCCCGCCCCTCTCCCGCCCTTCGTGGATCTTCTCGCCCAAGCCCCGCCTTGCGCCCTTGAGCTCTCGCGCGGCCTCGCGACCTCTTCCCGAAACACCCTGCGCCCGGCCGCCGCGGTTGCTAGGCAACTCGCGGTCCCAGCAGCTGGCCGCGCGGGATTCGGCTGGACTATGGGACCCCGAGGCGTCTCGCCTCTGCTACTGATGCTCTTGGACTGCTGGGCCTCCGTGAGCGCCCAGGCTGGGGCCACTCCAGCAGCGAGAACGGAGGGCCTGAATTCTACGGAAGCAGTCCCGACGACTCCTCGACCCTCCTTGTCGTCTAGGCCCCCGGGGACCCCCAAGACTCCCAAACCTTCCTCCGGTCCCAGGCCCACCCCGGTGACGGACGGTGGGTACCAAGTGTCAACCCCTGGGGATCCACAGTCATCCAACCTGGAGGGTGGCTCGGTGAGGATGTAATAATAATGATGGTTAACGTTTGTTGAACATCGAGGCATTAATTGCATAGGCATTCATTCTCTCTGCAACCCTGGGAGGTAGACGTTATTATTCCCTTCATACAGATGAGAAAATCGAGGTGTAAGTGGGCTCAGTCTGTGAAAGTACTTGCACTTGGCCTAAACAGCGTTAATGCTAACGGTAATGAATGAATCCTTGTAGCTTTTCATCCGGAGATGAAATTAAATAAAAACTTCGTATAGTTATGGAAATTAAATGCATAAGATGCACTGAACTTTTCAAAAGACGCCAAATGCCTAGCTTACTAAATGTGACTAGGTCCAAAGCCATTATTGACTTAAACCATTAAAACCCAGGATTCCTTCTGTGCAGAGGGGGAAGTGAGGAGTTCTGGCATGGAGGGGTTATGCCCACTTCTTAGAATTCATCATTAGAGATAATCAACGTATTTCCCAGAAATTGATCTTACTACTGGAGTTACACATTTAGTGAATCTTTTACAACTTGATTTAACTTGGATGACTTCAGTGATGTCTGTGACTCTGAGATTGAAGGCACAATTTTATGTTTATTTTTCCCGAATGAGGGTTCGTAGAAGCGTTTGTGATCTCAAAAGTTTGTGATCTCAAAAAAAATTTTATCCTTTGACTGTAACCCCAATAGATATGTAGTATCTTTCATCACTTAAGAGAAAAAGGTCTTAAGTTGAGTAAGATTTAGAATTAATAAATAGAATACTCATCACTGACAACCTTAACTCTAGGACTTAACTTCAGTTATTGAGCCATTATTTCTTCTAAGGGCCTGCTTTATAAATTATGAGTCATTTGTACGAAAACATTACAAAAATAGATTTGTTATTTCAATATATGTAATCAAGTGTTTTATATTGAAACTATTGATTTGATGAATGAGCAGGGAAGTTAAATCAATGATTAACTGAAACACAACAAAGTACTCAATGCCCCAAATTCCCTAAGGTTTTTGGACCTGATTGTTTCTCATCTATGGAAGTAGTTATCTGTTAATGAACTTTCTTCCCCAAATGAAGCTGTTCTTGAAACATTATTATTAGGGCATATGGTCAGGACTGTTTTTTCAGGATGGGGAATGCATTTGCACTTATCTTCATCTTTCAAAAGGGCCCCTCTTTAGACCTGTGAAAATAATGATAACAAACAGCAGTTGGCATTTACTAACTGCTCACTGTGATAGGCATTGTGATATATATCACCTGTGGGTTTCACCAGTGCTTTATCTCATTTAATTCTCATAACAACCCTATGATGGGGTTATTCTCACTTTCAGGTAGGTGAGTTCTTTGCCTGATTTTAGGTCACCGCTGGCACCTGCTGGAGCAGCAGCTGACTAAGCATGGAGAACTGGTCAGCCATTTGTAGAATGGGTTACAGGTGGAAGAGAAGAGTGTAGGGTAAAGGTTGATCAGGTATTTCCACCCTCCTACCACTGATGATGGACGCCTGTGGTGCTGTGAGCATTCCAGGGTGGGCATGCGCAAGTGGGCGCACCTGAGTTGGGACACGGGCTTAAATGGGCGGCGTCATGAGGACGCCAGAACTGCGAGGACCGACCGACCGACAGAACCGAGAGAACCAACAGGCCCAACAGCAGCAGCAGCAGCAGCGGCAGAGAGAAGCAGCCGAGAGAGTGAGATACACTGGGGGCTGGGAGGCCTGCCAGCCTCCTGGCCCCCCAGCACCCCTGCCTGCCATGTACCTGGCCACCTCTACTAATAAAGTATGAAAAGCCACCGAGGGCTCCAAGACTCTCTTCCCTGACCCGTCTGCTAAGAACCATCCTGAACCTTGCTCCTGTGCTGCGCTTCCTGGCTGCTACAATTGGCGTTAGTCGGCAGGATGGTTCCGTGCAGATGGGTGTGGAGTCCTAAGAAGACTGCAGGAGGGACTAAGAGGTGGCAGGCCACGGACATGTAACATTGTCAGAACAATAGCAGCACAGGAGGTGGCTGAAGACCAGGACGCTGCGGGAAGAGTGAGAAATGCTGCAGGAGGTGGACAGGTCCAGGAGCTGCGGGACAAGACCTCAAGTGAAGGAGGAGATGCCCGCGAGGACCAGCCCATGACCCCTGAGGTAGCAGACCGAAAGAGGACCACGATTCATCATTTGGAGCTCGCCCACCACTGACACAAGGAAAGGACTTGGACTGACAATCCCGCCAGAAGGCTGCGAACTTTCGCAGGTTGATGTTGTGTTTGTGGGAACCTGGGGGTGGGTGATTGTTTGTACACCCAGGAGGCATGGCCAGTAAGCCTTGGTGGCCAGAAGCAGCCTGGGCGTAGAAAAGCCCAAGAGGGGCAGAGGCAGGAAGCCCTCTGCATCCAGGCACAGGAGAGGTTGGCAGAAGCTGGCACAAGTTGGGGAAACCCAGAGTGGCTGGAAAGCAGCCTGTTTGGTAAAGAAGGCCGATGAGTTTCTTAAAATCACCTGTAGGTGATGCCCCGCTTCTTAAGCGAGGGTGAGGAGTTGAGGAACCATCCTAGGGGGACGGGAAGGGAACGTGGCTTGTGGGGGAGCCCACAGCTGAAAAGGGACCCAAGAGAGGCCGCATGTGGAGCTTGTATCCACGGATCCCCGACCCGTGTGCGTGTGCACAGGGTTGGCCTGAGTGCAGGGGCTGCGTGTCACATGTGGCTATAAAAGCTGAATGTTGGAGTGACAGCAGAGAGTACCCTGGGGATTGGGCGATTACCCCCAGAGTATAGAATCGCCAGTCCCAAGAGAGAGCATCCTGGGAGTGGGTGCGGTGTGTGGCTTGTGGCTGAGACCACAGCCAGAGAAGGCCAGGAAGCCTGATGACTGCTGGCATGAGACGGCAGATGCCGTGAATGGTTCCCGCCTCGCATGTAATCGGTGCCTTCAGTAGCAGACATGGTGGATCATCTGCTGGTGCCAATAATCTTCTTTTGCCCCTGCCTAAGTTTATTTGTATTGTTATATTTTGCTGCATTGCTTTATTGATGTATAATTTGTATGGTGGAAAACCTGAGGGGGTGGACTGTAGGGTAAAGGTTGATCAGGTATTTCCACCCTCCTACCACTGATGATGGACGCCTGTGGTGCTGTGAGCATTCCAGGGTGGGCATGCGCAAGTGGGCGCACCTGAGTTGGGACACGGGCTTAAATGGGCGGCGTCATGAGGACGCCAGAACTGCGAGGACCGACCGACCGACAGAACCGAGAGAACCAACAGGCCCAACAGCAGCAGCAGCAGCAGCGGCAGAGAGAAGCAGCCGAGAGAGTGAGATACACTGGGGGCTGGGAGGCCTGCCAGCCTCCTGGCTCCCCAGCACCCCTGCCTGCCATGTACCTGGCCACCTCTACTAATAAAGTATGAAAAGCCACCGAGGGCTCCAAGACTCTCTTCCCTGACCCGTCTGCCCAGAACCATCCTGAACCTTGCTCCTGTGCCACCCCCATCCTGCCGCTACAAAGAGTCATACCTTTCATCTTGAATCTGAGATATGATCATGAGTACCCTGGCCACGACCCAGGTACGTACATGTGAAGAGGCCAGGAAGAGTAGCTGAGTGAGTGCTGCCTAGACCATTTGAGTTCTCAGCCAATACTTGCTGGTCAAGTACACTTATCCCGGAGTGAGACCTTTTCATTCAAGTGGAGTTATTAAATGCTACTGCTCTGTCCTTACTAGTTTTATAGTTACCGACAAAAGTTTTGTTTTGAAAAATAGTCTAGGATCATAATTTTAAATACACATGGCAGGTTATACACTATTTTTTCACATTGGTGTGCTTCACGTTGTGTTATCATTTTACTAAGCCCATAGAGTCATTGGCTCAGAGAAGTATTTGAACTTACAAGGGGAATTCTTTTGTGTCCTGGGGTAGGTAAGGATTTAGTATTCACAAATTCACCCTTTTTTTTTGAGTGTGTTCACTGTACCTTTTTTGAGCTACAGTTTAGTGAAGCTCAGTTTACTGTGAAGTAATTCAGACATATAAATAAGAATGTTGTATGGATTCTACCAGCATTAGCTTGAGTTTTTTAAAACCTAAGCTTTGTATTGGGTAAGCATTTTACAGACGTTTCTTATTAGCAGTTCATGGTAGGGCTGGACTGTGTGGGCTTCTCACAACTCCCCTGTGTGTGCGGGCTGGTTTGGTGATCCCCTGGGTGTCAGGATTTCTCCTAGTGGCGTTATGGAATGGACCTGAGGATAACTTCAGAATTTTCATGTGGAATCTGCATCAACCCAGTGAGAACTCAAGACTCTCAGAATCCCAGGTGACCGCTAGCTTGCTCCTCTGAGCAAACTTTAGCAGGTTAGCACCATGATGAACAGGCTGCGGAAGGTTATACCCTTTGAAACTCAATGTTTGGGCCCATGAATTCCATGTAATACCCACCTTAACCAGTTTGCATCTTGCCAAATAGCACATGAGAGTGGGTTCAACTTTAAAACTGATGTTTACATCCTAGGAGGGGGGACCAAGCTGTGTTTACATCCCAGGAGGGGGGACCCTGTTGTGTGTTTTTGTTTGTTTGTTTTTTTAAGATATATTTATGTATACAAGAGCTGGGTGTAGCTCAGAAGTATATTGGAAGGAGTGGAGGGGTGAGAGGATTCACCAGAGACAGAGTGGGGAGCAGAACAGGCAGATCTACTGAAGTACACTGTTGAGGGGACCAGCAGGTGAGATAGAAGAGGTCTGCTGCCCCATGTGGGTCAGCTCCCTGGCCAGGGATTGAACTCGTGCTGCAGTGGCTGAAGGTAGCTTCACAGTGCTGATACTTAACACCTTGCACCACCAGGGAAGCCAGAGAACCCTGATTCTTGGTGGCCTCTAGTGGCTTTTCCCGAGTCAAAATCTGCAGAGGAAGGGTTTGGGTCTGTGCAGTATTAAAACAGTGGTCTTGAGGCCAGACAGGTGATTTAGTGTGCTTACACTTATGCCTGTCTTAACTATTAGCATCATCTGGAAGGATCTCACAAACACAGATGTCTGGGTTCATAGCCAGCTCACCCTATCAGTCCTTGTAGGTAGAGCACAAATAGCTCTCCAACCAAGTGAGCCATGTTTAGCTGCTGTAGTGGATTGAGGGGTGCTCAAACCAACTAATTTTCATTTTACATATTTCCCCTGAAGTGCACTACGAAAAATAAAACGGGCCTTTTGCATGGAATGGGTTTTTGGTACACTGCAGTGGCAGGGGGTAGTCATTACCTGCTGACTGTGACCCCTGTTTGTTTCTGTAGTTGCTGCTCTGTGTGTCTGTGACTTGTCTCCAGCACAGTGTGATGTCAACTGCTGTTGTGATCCCGACTGCAGCGCCAGCGATTTCAGTGTCTTTTCTGCCTGCTCAGTTCCAGTTGTCATGTAAGTTTATGACAAATGTGGTTTTGATGAAGAGTATAATGAAATCTCTGTGTTCAGAGGTTGCATTACATTTCACTTTGATCTATAAACAGGTATTGTGTCACATTTTTGTATCAGCAAATTAGTCTCATGGATAGTGAGGGTGAAAGTGCAGTTTACTTTTATAGCTTTTCGGGGATGTGGTACTTGTAGCAAAAAATTAAATAGGGAGGCTTTGTTTGTGTTTTTCTGGCATGTAAATTAACCAGGAATCCTCACAGTTCACATTGTAAAGCAGAATAATGGAAAATGGCATTGTCAGTGGATCATAAGTTGAAGGAATAATCTCTTTTGAATAATGTTTCTAGTAATTAAGATTTCAAAGCTTTTGAAAAATAGAAGCACGTAGTCAGAGATAGCAGATTTAAAATCAGACCTAACTGAGTTGAAACAATTGATACTTAATAGTTTGAATGTTCTTTGGAAGTACAATGTGGTTTTCCCATGAGAAACTTTTACTGACCTCTGGGAAGCTGGAATCTCCTTATTACATAAAAAGTCTCAGAGAATAGGGTATTGTAGTCTATTTTCTGGCTACCTGGACTACTTTGTAGCTTAATCTTTTTTGAAAATCATTCTGCCTTAGTAAGTACCAGGAGCCAGAGAATGAGATTCCTTATTATTGAACTCATTATTTAGAATGTTATTTTTCAAATTAACCAATCCTGTAATACTATCTTTTCACCACAACCATTCCTTTCATATCCCTTTGACCCCCTCCCTCTTGGCCTCAGAATATCACTTCGTTCATTATTGTTTGATAGCTTTTGTAAGTATTTTATCCAATTATCTGCTGTATAAACATCCAATACTTGTCTTTGTCATTCTGACTTGCTTTATCGCACATAATTCCCTCAACCTCCTTCCATGTTGCTGTAAACGGCAGCATTTTGCCTTCCTTGTGGGTGAATAGTATGCAGAGTGTGCAGAGACTGCATCTTCCTGCTCTAGTCCTCTATCAGTGGGCACTCAGGCTATTTCCATGTCTCTGGCTATTGTGAATAATGCTGCAATAAACATTGTAGAGCATACAGTTTTTGAATTGATGTTTTAATGTTCCTTGGAGAGATGCCCAACAGTGGGATTGCTGAGTCCTATGGTATTTCCATTTTCAGTTTTTTAAGATAAATCCAGATGGCTTTCTCAAATGACTATACCAGTTTATATTCCCAATAACAGTGTATTTAGCGTTCCTCTTTCTTTGCATCCTTTCCAGCACTTGTTGAGATTCTTTTTAATATGTACCATTCTCAGGGGTATGAGATGCTATCTCATTGTGGTTTTGCATCTCTCATTAAAAACAACGATAAACATTTTTCCATGTATTTATTGGTCTTCTGGATAGCCTCTTCTGATATCAGATCTGCTGCTCGTTAATTGGGTTGACTGGTTTTTTTTTTGATTGTTAAAGAAACATGTTTTTGTATATCTAGAAATTCTTTTTACATATGTGCTATTATACACATGGACTATTTGGAATGAAGGTTGGTGACATTTTTCTAAAACAGGCCACACAGTAAATATTTTAAGCTTCATAGGCCATCTGATCCTTTTTTTTTTTTAAAGATTTATTTTTTTAAGATTTAATGATTTATGCATACAAGAATTGGGGTACAGGCCAGAGGTGTGGGGGGGTGAGAGGATTCACCAGACAAGAGTGGGGAGCAGAACAGGCAGATCAACAGAAGTACACTGCTGAGGGGAGCAGCGGGCATAGCAGGAGAGGTCTGCTGCGCCATGTGGGTCCCCTCCCTGGCCGGCGGCAGGGATCGAACTCGTGCTGCAGTGGCTGTGGCCTGCTCCATAGTGCGTTGCTCAACCCACTACGCCACCAGGGAGGCCCATGCCATCTGATCCTATTGCAATTTTTCAACTCTGCCATTGTTAAACGAAAGCAATTATACACAGTAGTTAGGTTTCAATAAAGTTTTATTTACAAAAACAGGTGTGGTTTGCATATCCCTGGTTTAGAAGTTAGAGCTAAACATTTAGTGACTTCAGGAAAGGACCCCAAAGGTTTTTTGAAATTAATTTTGCTTGTGAATTTCTCCTAAATATGAAGTATAGAAATAATTAAATGGAAATTAATGATTCTAATTCATTGAGTTATATAAGTTTCAACTCATAAAAAGTTTGCTAAAATTTGCAAAACAGGGCCTTCTTGGTGGCCTAAGAGATTAAGTTGCAGTACTAGGAATCTCTCTGCAGCCACTGTAGCATGAGTTTGAACCCCAGCCGGGGAGGTGACCCACATGGTGCAGATCTCTCCTATCTTGCCTGCTGCTCACCTCAGCAGTCTATTTCACTAGCTCTGCCTGTTCTGCTTCCCACTCTGTCACTAGTGAATCCTCTCCCCTCTCCCCTTCACCTCTGGCCTACACCCCAGATCTTGTATGCATAAATCTTGAAAAAAACTGCAAATCAGGTTGTAACATTTCAGTAATGAAAATTGTGTATATTGATTCAAGATAGGTAGATCATGGAAGATCTACCAAATAGAATAGGAAGTCCAAAAATCAGTGTGTACTCCTTTTACATACAACTGATTTTTTTAAAAAGGGATTATGGAATTTTTCTATTACATTTTAAATAGCTCATAAACATGGTATTTCATATGCATGGAGAAAAGAGTGGATCATTCAGTAAACAATGTAGAATGTCTAAGAGTAAAAAGCAAAAAACATTTATATTCTCACTTCAATTTACACCAAAGTAAATTACACACAGAATAAAGAGTGAAGTGTTTTTTGTTTTGTTTTTTTTTTTTTTTTAAAAAAAGAATGAAAAAGTATAGGCAAACACTTGCAAGCCCTGAGTTAGGGGAAATCTTTTAAGCATTAACCCACAGGCGAATAATAAAAGAAAAGATTAGCAATTTCATTGTTTAAAAACTAAAACTTTTATGTAGCAAAAACACCATAAAATTGAAACAAACCGGAAAATTAAAATTGTAAAAACTGGAAAAAAATTTGCGACAATGACACTCAAAGGAGATTCTTAAAAATGCAGGTTCTCACATAACAAAAAGACAAATATACTAATAAAAAATGGTCAGTAGCTATGAATAAGGAGCTTACTGAAGAGGAAATACCAATAAGCAATAACCACATAGAAAAATGTTTACAGTAGCAAATGAGACAATTCAAATCAAGACAATGAGATAACAGATTTTTGCCCATGAAATTGGCAGAGGATTAGAACTGAATGATAATACCAATCTTGGCCAGAGCATGGGGAAATCGACAGTTAACTACAGTGTTGGTGAGGATGCCACTGGCCTTTCCAGAGGACAGCCTGGCAGGAGGCTGTTCAAAACTCTTAAACCTTGTACCTGCCTTTTAATTCAGCAATTCCATTCAGAGGATATGGACTAAGGAAATAACTGGAGACATTTCTACAGGTGTATGTCATTACAGCATTGTGTTTAATTCAGGAAAATAAACACCCCAAACCAACAGTAGAAGATTGATTTTAAAAATTAATAAGTTGGGATACAGTGACATGGAAAATAGTGAATAATATATATTAAGTGAGAAAGGGTCCTCAAGCAAGCAGTTTGTAAAATATGACCCTATTTTTGTTCTCTCTGTCCACACTGTATCAGTATCTATAGCAAATTGATTAGAATTTGTCGAATCTGGGGTTGAAGACTTAACCAGGAATTCTGAGTCCTGAAACTTCTAGACAACTTCTTATTTTTTCCTTTTCACAATCCTTTGAAGACAGCTTTATTCTAAAGATAAGGAATTTTAGATCCATTCTGGGTAACTAGAAACATTCTGAAGTTCTGCAAAATTTATATAATAGATTCTGTCAGAATTTACAAGGTTCATTTACATTAAAATTATACCCTGATCTGTATTCCCTACTTGACAAGATTTCCTTAAAGGTTATTCTACTTGTCTTAATTTTTCCCTATTAGAGGAAAACGTTTGAAATGCCAAACATTTTGACACTGAATAAACTAAATAAAAATGATTCAGTTCTAACATCACGCTTTCATAAATATCTTCCATGTCATTGTTAACATTGTACGGTACAAGCATCTGACAGTTTTAAAATAATCTTGCTAAAATTGTGTGCATATGCCTCAAAACTTTCTACTTTGTTATTTTTCTCAATTTTCAGGGGTGATAGTCAGTTTTGTAGTCAAAAAGCAGCCATCTATTCGTTGAATTTTACAGCAGACCCACCTCAAAGGATATTTAAACTTGTTGACCAGATCAATCCATCTATTTTCTGCATTCACATTACAAACTGTAAGTATATGATGGTAATAAATGTGAAACTGAAAAATATTTCTTTTAAAAATGGAAAAATGTTCTATTTAGCAAGGTTGAAAGTACTCATTCTATGGCTTGGCTAAGTTGACACAGGATTTCATAGGCAACTGCAAGTCACTTGGTCAGCTTCTGGGGGTGCACATTTTCTTTAAAGGTGACTGTGCTTGTGTCATTGTCTTTTGAAATCTCACACTGTTTCAAAGGTAGTCTTGATGTAGGCGTGCCTAGGAACTTAGATTTATTTAGGCATGTGTGAGTTTTTTATTTCCTCCTGGTGTAATGGTAGAGAATCAGGTTAACTTTGGTTTCAATTTCCTTTTTTCTCTTTTATTTTTACTAAGAATATTTGCATAAAAACAGGATCTTTATTTTTATCTGAGCAAATGGCTCGACTACATCCAAAGTACAAAATGTTACCAAGCTCTCAAAGGTCAGAGATGTGGTTATGGCTTTATTGATCAAATTGCATCATCTTTTTAGACTGTCTTTACATTTTGTTTTGTTACCTTACAATTTAAAACTTGGGTGAATGCTCTGTGATTTGTAGCCCAAATATGACCACTCAGTCATTGCCGCAGTCTCTGCCAGGATGCCAGCCAGTGCACACACTGGCTTGGCCCTCCATATCTTCCTCCTCCGTCACAGCACGCTATCTTCCCCGCCTTTGGAGTGGCCATGTGAGGTTAGGACAGTATTTTTCATTCCATAGCCGTCTGGAGATACTCCCCTCAGGGATTCATGCTGCAGACCTTCAGTACATGGGCTAGAGAAAGATTGGAGTTGATGTCTATTGTGCTGTTTACCTGTGGGCTCTAGGAAGCATGGTTTCTACATTGTTAGATCCAAGTCCTGTTTATTTACTATGATCAGATACTGGGTGTATTCTACTGTTTCTAAAATATGTGATATATATGATTGACATCATGTGTTATACTGATTTAAAATACTTTTTCTAAAAACAGATAAACCTGCATTATCCTTTATTAATCCAGAAGTGCCTGATGAAAACAATTTTGATAAATTGATGAAAGCATCAGATGGTTTTTCATCAAATGCAGAAGCAGATGATTCTTTCACTAACAAACCGGACTCTCCAAATACTGCTAAATATGAGGTGGGTCGGGAATTAAACCCACTCATCCCATCCCCAGCTACTTGTCCTTATCAATTTTTCAGTGTTTTCAGCAAAACCAGCTTCCCTGAGACATAGCATTCATATTACTGACAAAAAAACTTAACGTTCATGCCTGTAACTCAGAGATGATAAACATTAAAACTAAGTAGCTGAATTTTAACATAAAGTTTAAAGGTCATTTATTCTATAGTAATCTTGTATTTTTTTCTGCCAAATTATTTGCTCTTTTACACTTAAAAAGATGCAACAGAATGCTCAAGGCAAGCTGCTGGGAACATGGAGTGGCCTGATTGGATGCCTGGTTTTCCTCTTAAAGTTGTATTTGTTGTATTTAGCTTTACAAATTTTGGAGATATATATGGCATTTTACATGTATTCATTAGTAAGCTTTTAAATTTGATCTCCATCAGCTTTGAATAAACATCAAGTTTTCGCAAGCCTCTTTTAAAAAGAAGTATGAAAGCATATGTACTGCTTTTTAAAAGTTAGAATTTTCAGTAGGGGTCCAGAAGTAAAAATGGAAAGGCAGGCATGCTTCCCAGGTTGTTGTATATTCCTGATTTTTAAAAGCAGCTATAAAAATACAGTATTGCACAAAGGTATGATTTTTTTGTTAGCCACCTGATCTATAAACTTTTTTATTCAGTAGCAAATCTTAGGTATAGTCCCACATCAGTTTAAAGATACCAATTCTTGAACATTTTCAATGATGCATTCCCGGCATCATCCACACAGCCCTGGCGCCAGGTCTGTTCCCACTTTGCTGGATAGAAGACTTAGGTCTTTGTAGGAACGTACTTTGCCAGAGCCAGTGGTGGGGAGTTAGATTTCCAGAGAGCGCCATGTCTCCTCTGTGGACATGTTGTCATCTGTTACTGACACTCCACTACCAGACGTTCGTTTCCAGGTTTTGCTATTGTAAATAATCCACAATGAACATCCTTCTAGACCCACAGACCTCTGTCTGATTATATCCGTAGGAGATGGTCCCGCAAGTGAGTTATCTTGGTCAAAATGAATGGAAATTTAAAACATTGATACCAGATTGGCCTCCAGAAAGATTGCAGGTGTTTACACTTTCAGCTCTAGTGAAGGAGAGAACATATTTCACCATACTCTTATGGCACTGATGCATTTGGATAAACCTTTAATAACAACAATAATAATCATAATAAATGCTGTATGCCCAACAGCTGTAAATTTTGTTTTGAATAATGGGAAATTTTGGGAAAAGAAGGCATATCAATGTTAGGATTTTTTTTTAAAGATTTATTTATTTATGCATACGAGAATTGGTACAGGCCAGAGTCATGTTAGGTGAGAGGATTCACCAGAGACAGAGTGGGGAGCAGAACAGGCAGATTGACGGAAACACACTGCTGAGGGGAGCAGCTGGTGAGGCAGGAGAGATCTGGTGCACCATATGGGTCCCCTCCCTGGCCGGGGATTGAACTTGCACTATTGTGCAGCAGATGCTTCACAGTGCAGTGCTAAACCCGCTGCGCCACCAGGGAGGCTCAGTGTTAGGATTTTAGTACATACTATAACCATTGTTTAAATAATTTTTGTGAGTGGAAAATACCTCTCTCACTACGACCTCATGCAGTCTTCATAGGTAGGTATGTCTGTCGGTTTCTCATCTACTGGTCCAGAGGAATTCTGTAATAAAGAAGGCTGTAAGTACAGCAGCATGGACATGTCCTTCAGAGAAGAGGATGGATGGTCAGATGAAGTCTGCGTGGGCAAGGACCACATCTTTGTTTTTGTTCATTGTCAAGATCCCAGTGGTAGCAGTGCTACCCACACGTAGTACGTATCCAGCAGATGTTTGTTCAGTGGACACCTTCCGAAAGCCTTAACAGCAGTTGCTTGTTCTGCTTACAGTACGGAGCTCGTCTGCAGACATCAGATTCATTTTTGAGATTTCCTTCTCCCCTAACGTCATCTTTGTGTACTGATGATAACCCTGCAGGTAAGAGAATGAAAATTTTTCTTTCTCTTGCAAACGTTTGTTCCGACATTAAATTTATAGACGTCACTATAGACAGACTTCATCACTCAAAACAGTCTTAGAATGGGAAAGGGCGTCACAGGTTATGTGGTTCATTTTTGTACCCGGCACTGGAATCTTTCCTACTCCGCTGTGGTACTTGAGCACTAGCAGTGAATGGGCACTCACTGCCTGTGGCTAGTCCCCTCAGTTGGTTCTTTCCTCCCTGGAGCTACAGTTTGTCAGTGGCTTACATATCCCAGTCACTTGCTGCAAGCTGTGTTAGCACTCGCTTTTGTTTGTCCATTAGCTCCTCACCATGATCTCTAAGGGAGAGTTATTATCTTCATTTTTGAGATGAGGAAGCTGAGAAACATTGTGTTTCTTGGTTAGGCACAGTCGAGCCGTGGGGAAGCAGAGATGCAGTCCCTACAGCGGCCTCCCCTGAATCCTGCTTCTCCTCTCAGGGGCATCACTGGGTCCAGGGAGGAGCCTTCCGGGCAGTAGAAGCCATGGCTCTCCAAGCCTTAAATCAGCCTCCTCTGAAGACACTAGCCAAGTAATGATGATAGCACGCGGCTTAATGAAGCCTCATTTGATAAGTGACAGAAAACATATTCTGCTGAGAAGACACTTAACCTGGAACTTCACACAGATCCCCAGTAGGGACTGTGGGAATTAAGAACAAACTGAGATGCCATTCCCGCCTACTGGATTGGCAAAGCTTAAGAAATGTAAGGCTGCGGGTAGGTAGGTTCTCATTTACTTTGCTGGCGGGACTATAAGTTGGTAGTCTCTGTGATGAACCCCTCATCAGCATGTCAGAATTACGAATGAATATCTTTTTTAAGCTTTTATATCGATGTCTGAGGTAACGTTGATTTATAGCACTTCAGAGGGTTCTAGGTAATACCTCTTCAAATGTATGTTACCATCCCACGCCTACACTAAAGCACCATAATCCTCCACCACAGTGTATTAGACCCTTTCCCCCTTTGCTCTCCCACGTCCCCCTCCCTTTCTGGTAACCTCAGTTCTGCAGTCAGGTTTCTGGGGTTGTCTTTTGCTTAATTATGTCTGTTCCTTTGCTTTGTTTCTTTATATTATTGCTTGTGAGTGAAATTACCTGGTATTTGGCTTTCTCCTTCTGGTTTATTTTTCTAACATAAGGTCCTGATAGTCTACTCATGTGGTTGAAATTTCATCTTTTTTTGTATAGCTGAGTAGTATTCCATTGTGTGTGTGTGTATCACATCTTCTTTATCTGCCTGTCTGTCATTGGGGACTTAGGTTGTTCCATAGCTTGGCTGTTGTCAGTAGCGCTGCAACAAACAGGAATGTTTCTGTTTTCTTCAGAGTAGAAATGCTGGTCATGTGGTAATTTTATTTTTAATATTTTGAGAAACCTCATCCTGTTTTCCATAGGGCCTAGACCAGACCCACCAACAGTGAACATAGGGTTCCTTTTCTTCCACTCTACCAACACTTACTGTTTCTGGTCTTTTTAATATGGCTGTTCTCTCTAGTGTGAGGAGGTATCTCATGGTTCTGATTTGCATCTTTCTGATGATTAGTGATGATGAACATTTTTTTCAATTGCCCTGTTAGCCATCTGTCTTCTTTGGGAAACCGTCCATTTAGATTTTCTGCCTATTCTTTTGATTCGGTTACTTGTTTTCTTCTTGAGTTGGAGCTTGGATATCAGCCCCTTATTAGATGTATGGTGTGCAAATACTTTCTCCTACTCAGTATGGCATCCTTTCATTTTTATGAGAATTTCTTTTGCTCTGAAGAAACCTTTTAGTTTGATGTAGTCCCATTTATTTTTTGCTTTTTTCCTCCTTGCCATTGTAGTTGAGTCCCCAGTGACATCACTGAAGCCAAAGTCATACCAGTGTCACAGGAGAGGGTTGCCTATGTTTTCTTCTATGTATTTTATGTTTTCTGTCTTACACCCAAGTCTTCAGTTCATTTTGAATTAACTTTGTGTAGGGTGTGGGATAGTGGTCTAGTTTCATTCTTTTGCATGTGGCTCTCCACTTTCCCAGCACCATTTGTTGAAGAGACTTTGCTTTTTCATTGTGCACTCTTGGGTCCTTTGTTGTAAATAAACTATCCATTGAATATGGACCTTTTTTTTTTAAGATTATTTATGCATATAAGCACTGGGGTACAGTGCCAGAGGTGCAGGGGGGTGGGAGGATCCACCAGAGACAGAGTGGGGAACAGAACAGGCAGATAGACTGAAATCCACTGCAATCCACTGCTGAGGGGAGCAGCGGGTGAGGCAGCAGAGGTCCATTGCGCCATGTGGGTCCCCTCCCTGGCTGGTGGCAGGGATCGAACTCGTGCTGCAGTGGCTGCAGTTTGCCTCACAGTGTGTTGCTTAACCCACTGCGTCATCAGGGAGGCCCTGAATATGGACCTTTTGACACAGCTCTTCTAATTCTAGGATTTAGTCCTATAGAAATTCTGGCCCACCTGTGAAATAATAGACCACAGAATTGTGATAGCAAAGCAAGAGACCACTAAAGTGTCCATTAATGAGGACCTATTTGAATAAACTTTGGCGTGTCTGTAATAGAATACTGAATATCCCTAAGAAAAGGAGGAAACTCTTCATGCTCTGAAGTCTAAGATACGTTGTTCAGTGAAAAAAAAAAAAAAAAAGAAGGGCATTTGTTTGTAGAAGGGGAAAGAAATACTAAAAATATATATGCACAAGCTTTTATTTGCATAAAATATTTCCACAAAGATACAAAAAAAAGTCATGTTGATTGTCTCTGGGGAAGGGACCCAGTGGTTGCTGGGGATAAGGGAGACAGGGGTTGAGGAAGACTTTACTCAAAACCTTATTGTGCTTTGGGAGTCTGAATTTTGTGTCCATATCACCTACTGGAAAAACAGTTTTGAAACCTGTTTTAAGTATGTTTTGTATCTGTCATAACATACTTTACAATTTTACCTGGATTACAGTTTTTTGGTTACCACTGAACAGCTGAAAACTTTCTTCTCTTTGTTATTGTTTCTTTTGGGGGAATGTTATGCTTTCTAGCATTTCTGGTGAACCAGGCTGTTAAGTGCACCAGAAGGATAAATTTGGAGAAGTGTGAAGAAACTGAAGCCCTGAGCATGGCTTATTACAGCAGCCCTAAAATTTTGAGGGTAAGAATTATTTTGAAGTGAAACTGATTCGTTAGGTATATTTTCTATTCTTTGTACCCTTTTAAAATATGGCAAGTAAAGATAATTTCACTACATGATTGACACTCAAGTTTAAATTTCTCTTCTCCAGTTTTTTAGCATATTATTACTGAAATTATTGAGCTAATCACTTAAAAATAATTTTTATTTTTATGGGGTTAGCTTATAATTTGCTTTCATTCATTCTGATGGTAACTGATAATGTCTGTCTCCTGGAGAATAAAAGAAATCTTTAATAACTAAAATCTTTAGAAATTAAAAGACATCTTAATATCTGTGATAGTAGCAATTATATTAGCACCAAAAATATATTTCTCTGAGGATCAGACCAGAAAAGAAAATTCATCCCCTAGTTGGCACATGAAATAGACAGCGAGGAACGGATAGGAGATAGAGTTGCTGGAGAAGGGAGAGGGGGTCACGGAGGTGATAAGGGCCCTGTGTCCAGTTACAGTGATGAAGGCTGAGCAGAATAAATGAGCGAGGCCCACTGGCCACTTGGTGGATGGCATGGAGGGTCTCATGGAGGCTTTTCAATGATTAAAAACCATGTGATTTCTGTAACAGGTCCCGCACACCTGATTTTGTGGGTGTGGAGTGGAGGGTGGGGAGATGGTTCCTGGCACTAATATTCATCTCGGCTTCAGTTTTCAGAATCAAGTTGAACCTTTTTCCCTCTCCATGTCTTCTCCCATGTCACCCTCTAGGCCGAGCATTCTCCCAGAAAAGCTGGCTTCTCCATTTGTCCTGAAAGTAGTTCCTTGGACAGGCGGGCACAGTGCCCCTCCCCACCGCAGCTCCAGAGCCCCCAGCTGCAATTGTTGTGTGACTGGGGGAGGGGAATGGGAAAAGAGAGATGAGACCGTCAAAAAGAGAGCACTCTGGCTGTGCTGGGGAGAGGCAGGAGTTTAACATCAAGGGGGCTTGGGCTGGAGGCAGGAAGACTAGTTATGAAGCTTCTCCACACATCACCTGGGCAAGCAATGTCCTACTTCTAGTGGGGACAGGCACGAGGGGAGTGACCAGGAGGGTAGGAGCCAGGTCTTGCCCAGGGTGCTGTGTCATCTGTGGGAAATACTGAGTAATTCTCCTGAAGCATAGAGGCTCCCCAGCCCTGGCACTGTTGGGCTGCTCTCTTGTGCTTCCATTGTGAAGGAAATGAACGAATCTCTGATTATGTCATAGGTACAAAGATAGGTAGATGGCAAATCTTGATTAAGGAAATTCTGTTTTCTCTTTGTGAAATCTTTAATGAGATGAATATTTCCTTTAACCCAAGATCTGAAAAAAAGCAATAAAAATGCTGCTTCTTGCTGGACTTAATAAAATTTGTTTTTGTTTTTTTTGTCTAGGTACCTAATTCAACAGCAGAGGTAAGAGTATTAATGAAAGTAAAGTAGTTTATAATACACTCCTATTTCCAAGCCCTTTGAAATGAATACACTTATGACTGGGAGTGTACCTTTCTGCTAATAAAAAAAAAACATGTGCCAAAAAGCAGAAATGAAATAGGGACACCTTCGCAGAGGAGCCTGTTGTAATCACACTTCAGATTTTCCACTTCTCTCTGCTCTGGTGTCCTCACATTTTCATGTTTAAATGTGTAGCTGTCCTGACTGACAAGTGTGTGTGGCTTCTGTGCTTTCACGGCATCCCTTGACAGCTTCTTGGTTTATTGTCAGGAGAGCTGGCATTTCCCAGGATGCCCTCTGTCCAGTGACCATCCACATCTATGTTTCAGGGCTTGAGCTTCAGATAGGTTCTGTCTAGGTCTAGCTGCCTCCAGCTGAAGGACTCTGTCCGGCAGTGGTCAGGAGCAAGGTCACTCTGGTTATGTCAGAGAAGAAATGTGGATCTACCCCCTCATTCTTGGGTCTGTGCCTTGTGCCTGCCTGTGAACACAGTCTGGAAGAGATGGCCTGGTTGAGTCTCTCAAAGCCTGTGGACTCAGCCTGCCTCGCTTAAGACTCAACTTTGCCATTCTTTCTTGTACAATGTACTCCTCAGTCTGCCCAGCTGCCAAGCAGATGGCAAAGTGTCTGTCCTGAGGCACGGCGTGACTGGAGTAGGAGAGGGCACCTGGTGTGGTCAGGGCATACCTGGCACATGGGCATCGCCCAGCACTGGGCTCCGCTGTCATCTATTTCATTCCGTTTCTGGACATGTTTGAGAGACATTTGAAAGGAAAAGGCACGTGAATCTGGACTGCTGAGTGTGGGCCTGACCTTCATCTGTGCAGAGAGCTTCTTCAGTGAAACCTCAAGCAGAACTCTCCCTAGTTGGGTTGACTCTGAAGCCCCTTTAGGAGCAGGGATTGGGTCAGAAGCCTCTACCTTCCCCCATCTCTCTTCTTTGGTTCCTCAAGAAGTCCTGCACCCCCCAGGAACCCAGTTAAAAGCCAGATAATAGCTGAGTCTCAAATACTCCAACCACGAGAGAGTGCTTTGATCCTGCTGTTCAAAGCTGGAACCATGTGTGGAGTTAGCACCCCGTCCACCTTGTTCATGAGCTGTCCTTGGTACTCAGGCAGTGCCTAGCACATGCTGGGCCCTCAGTGGGGAATGTGTTCACAGAGTAACAAGAGGATTGATTCAGTTCCTTGGGGAAGGGCTTTCATGAGGACCGCAGGATGTGACTGAAAGGTTTACTGTGTGCTGGCACTATTTGCAGTGCTCCGTGGCCGAAGTCCAGTAGCCTGCCTTCCCATGGTCATAAGAGGGCGTCCTGTTAACAGCGGATCACAGACAGGTGAATCAGCCTGCCCCCTGCTTCACTGTGGGGGCGTGGCAGAGCTGGGCACATGTCTAGGGGGTCTGGCCCTAGACCTCTTCTTCTCAACCATTCACCAGAGTAGACTAGTTCTACTCTGCCAGGTCCTGAGTTATTAAAGGCTCCAACCACCTTTTTTTTTGTATCCTGTGGCCATGCACCCAGGAAGTAGTAGACCAAGCCTTCCAGGGCAGGCCCATGTGACACAAAGCTTGGCTTCTCAGGGACAGACATGTCAGCCAATAGCAGAAATTGACTTTTTTTTTTTTTTAACATCTAAGGCCTGTTAGAGTTAGGAATATAAAAATTCTGCCTTTTCCCCCAATAAGCAAAACCAGTTATGATGCCTGGAATCATTGTGAGTATATGTTGACCCATCAGCGAAGATCAGGTCCTCAGCCTAAAGATTCATTGTAAAGGGCACTTTAGTTCTTTGCCAGGAGGTCTTTGGGAGTGACCGGAACAGCCCTACCATTACATTCTTCGACCTCTTCCGATGGCTGTTGATAGACGGGGCAGTCTGTGGACCACTAACACCAGTCTATCAGGCTCTCCACTTGTTTAAACTGGAGCCTTTGGTTTCTGCCAACCACACCCACATGCCACATGGATGTCTCCATCAGAGGCTCTCAGGGAAGGGTGTGCACTTTGTTGGAATCCAGAATCATTGCTGAATCAGGGAGCAGGATGTTCAGATAAATCCAGGGTTGTCGTTTGATGAGTTGAATTTAGGAATTAATTGAAAGCATGAGATACCTGCATAATCCCAAACCCCACTAATGGGCTGTGGCACTGTGGTCCTTGGGGTGGTTGGTGTTGCCCTTTGGCCACTCTGCTCATCTCCCAAACCTCATCATGCTCTCCAGTGAGTGATTTGACTTGTAAGGACGTTGGCAGGTCTTGGGAGCAGACACATAAAGAACATTTATAAAGTGACAGCTTAGTGATCTTGAATGATGAGCAGCTTGGTATGTGACCGAGGGCAAATTTCAAATTAACAGAACAGTGGTTTCTGAGCTGATGCCTACAGCACAGGCTTTGTGGGATGGTCTGAAGCAGCCTTGCTCTCTAAGGTTCGAGCCATTTCAAGAATTGCCGGTGCTTTAGTCACTGCTGGCGGGACCATCAATGAAAAATGTTCCCACATAGCAGTGGGTTAACCAGGGCTTCTTGATTCTGCTTAAAAGCTTTGCCTGTGTCTGTTTTTTCCTATCCATTATGTCACCACCGTGTGTTTGTGTGTGTGTGTGTGTGTGTGAGAGAGAGAGAGAGAGAGAGAAAGAGAGAAGTCCCACAGTATAAGACACATTGTCTCAAGTATGCAACTCCATCAAGTTAAGTAGATTCACAAAGTTGGGCAACCCTCACTGTTACCTAATTCTAAACATTTTCAGAATCTCAGAAGTCCCACTCTTCATCTCCCCCCAACCCTCTCCCTCTGCCCTGTCAGCCACTAAGCTGCTTTCTGTCTCGATGGATTCCCCTGTCCTGACATTTCATCTTGTGCATGTGGGACATGTGTCATGCTTTGTTCTCTTATGGATGAAGATTAATTTTAGGATGGCTAGACCACGTTGTGTCTGTTCATCAATTGACAGCCATTGAGCTTTTCGTTTTTGGCTTAGGAATCCTGCCATGTACACGTTTTTGTGTGAACATGTTTTCAGGAGTCACCACTTTCAGAGTTTTGGTTATATATTTCTCAGGAATTTTTCATGTGAATGTATATATGGATTTACATAGCAACCCTGTGTTTACAAATATATATTACTGTGTAGCATGCCTTTCCCTACTGGCAGTGTATCAGTGGAGGTTTGTTTCAAGTTTTTTGTTATTTTAACCCTTTCACTTCTGCCATAGTCATCAGTGACCCAGATCCTGTTTGCTCTGCAGGTCCCTATCACTGTGCAGTCGGTTGTCGTTCAATCTCTAAACAAAACGCTCACTCGGCTGCAGGCCCCTGGGGTGCTGACCCAGGCTCTTGTGGAGACTAGGGATGGTAAAATCTGCAAGAACGTGGTTCTTGAGGTAGGTCCCTATCTGGCTATGAAAGCTCCAGGCTCTTTATGGCAGATTCAAGCAGCATGGCCTCAGAGGGTAGCTGGATGCCTCAAAGAGGGTTCTGGCCTATTCTGTGGTGTTGCCTTTCTGGGCCTGGCTTCTTGCTTTCCTTTATGCTGTCTTACCAGAGGATACTTTTTTATTTGTCTCAAGAATAAGTATGTGATTTTTCTGCACCAACTTAGCGGCTTACCAAAAGAGTCAACATTTGTTGTTTTGTTCTAGCACATGTAGCACTAGAACGACTCCACTCCACTTTGCACCCATGTAGTCAGGTACAGAAGCTCAAGTGAAGTGAGTCAGTTGAGTGGTGCCTCGTGAAACCCCACTGGACAAGAGTGAAAAGCTTCAGCAAGTGGGAGAATTGGAATGACTTGTCTCCTGTGGGCATTCTGAGTTTTCTAATACAGAGATGTGATGAGAATAAGTGTATTTGGAGCTTCACTTTGTTTCCAGGTGAAGTACTACCTCACATATACAGGTGCAGGGGAAGTAGCAGCAGCTGGCCTCTCTCTCCTCCTGGGGGCAGTGAGTAGTGCGGTGCTTCCACTTCAGCAGAAGTTCGAGATTCATTTTTTTCAGGTAAGTTTGCTCAATTGTGTATAGATCGTTAATGACCAAGAAGAACCCTAATGTCTTAGCAAAAAAAAAAAAGTCAATTTAGAAGTATAACCTGTAAAGCTGTGACTGAGCAGAGGGCTTGCCCCGAGCACATGGAGCTCAGCGGGGAATTGAGCAGAGTCCTTGTGTTTTTTCCCACTTAGGGATAGGACCATTTCCGCATGAGCTTGTTCTTTTACAGTAGGATGTACTCCTACACTAGGTGGATATATTTATAGCTCTGAGTAGGGGGAGAAGTTCTTTCATTGGTTGGTGATTCCAAGTTTAATTGTGAAAAGCGTTTCAGTTCTCCTTGCCATTTCCTTATGAACATGAGAATGATGGGGACATTTCCGCATTGTCTTTCAGCACAACACAGCGCCAGTCCCTCTCAGCGGGAACCCCGGGTATGTGGTGGGACTGCCCTTAGCAGCTGGATTTCTGCCCCACAAGGGATATCCTTTCTGGCTCTGGAGAAGTTGACTTCCTTATCGGGATGTGTGGGCCATGCTTCTCTTTACTGCTGAGGGTTCTGTGGGCTGGAGAGAGCTTCCTCTGCATGGATCTTGTGGTGGGGGAGGGGCTGACAGCATAGCAGGTGGGACTGCATGGAGACTGGCAGTTGGGGGTGAAAGAACATGGCCTGGGAAATGTGTTTTAAAATGAAAATGGGAAAGTTGACAGACACTAGATATATTTAATTTCACACTTAGAGACTCCTAAACATAGTTACTGGTTTTGAAAATTGGAAGATCTAGTGTTGAAGATATTTCTTCTGAGGATATAGGAAAATAATTATAATTGTGTTTTTGTCCTCTTCTGGGAAATAACTGTTAGAATCCCAGAGGCCCAGAGAAGGGGATCTTGGGATCTCACTCCTGTCTCATGTCATACATGTGACACTGTCTCCTGAGAATCAGGCTGCTTTAGTGCCAGGCAGTTTCCCTTAACTTCCCATGAACGTCTGGGATTATTCAGACCACGAATAGATATGGACAACTTACTATTCTTCGTAGCACAACTGAGCAAGACTGCTTAGCAGCAGAAGGGATCCGAACCCCAGTATTATTTGGTTACAATATGCAGTCTGGCTGTAAACTAAGGTAAGAGTAAATTATTTCTGTTGGAACTTGTTTATTCCAATCAGAAAGCAAAGCACCCCTCCTCACCTCAGGATCCCAACTTCTGCATCAGCTAAGAGGTGCTATGAAAACCACAGGCAGCTGCTTCTCTTTACTAGTGGATTATAGCAGTATATCACTTGTTTTCTAACTTCTATTCTCATTAACAGTGTACCATATGTCATAATGCATGACAATGACAACCATCATTCTTATAAGATACGACAGAGTGGAAATCTCAAGGCTTTGTATGGCTTGTTCTTAAGAGGCCACAGCACTTGCGTTCACAGCAAGAATACTTCTCCTGAAATTCTTCCTTATATTCCTGAATTTTAACACACACAGCACACAGACCCATGAGAGGAAACCTGACAGTGATGTTTTCAATGGATCTTTATATTACCAGACATGGATGGCATGTAAAATGTCAGCTTTGTGTGATCTGGTATAAAGACCAGCTGCCCTGCCCTCACTTCCCACCCTGGGAGCAATCACTTTCAACTCTTGAAGCTGACTGGAAATTTACCCCCAAATTTTAAAATAACCAATATAGAATTCTACTTCTTAAATTTAGTTTTTACGACTTATTTATTGACTTTCCCCTGTGGAAGGTGAAGGTTTGGTTGTTTCCCCCTCCATCCTATACCTATACATCCACCTGCTGACCTCCTACCCCTGTACTTCCTCAGGGTGGTCGTGTCATCCTGGTACTCAGACAGTATTCGCCATTGACATTATTCTGACCACCATTCTCAAAGGGGGTTCCATGGAACACAGGGCTCCAAGATGTCATCAGGGCTTGCTCTAGTATGTTTGAGTAATAAGCCTGATGCTTTACTGTAGGGCTTCTGTGAGGGCCACTGTGCTCCAGGGAAGCAGGGCCATCTCCTGACTTTTTGGCACAGACGCCTTTTGAAGGAAGTTTGGGAAATATTGTTCTGAATTCACCTCCCTGGACAACCAAAATTTCAGGGTTAGACATGTTTTTGGCCTCTTCTAGATGCCCTTTTCGAGAGTGAGGAAAAAGGAACTAGACCAACCTATAAAAACTGCTGGTCTGAACAGTACCTTCATTTGAGTGACCTCTTTTCTGTCCCAAAGGCTGACCAGAGCTATCACATGCCGACTGGTAGAACAGAAGATGAAGAGCCTGCTGAAGGGCCAGGGCTTCCCAGATTACATAGCCCCTTTTGGAAATTCCCGGGCTCAGGATGTGCTGGACTGGGTGCCCATCCACTTCGTCACTCAGGCATCCAACATGAAGGTAAGTGGGGAGACGGTGCTGGCCTCTCCACCCAGGAGCACCTCCTCCTAGTGGGGACATAGAGGCCACCAGGGGAGGAACTTCTTCAGGAGGAGGTGGCTGTGGCGAGGAGTTCCGTTATCTTCGGTTTGCACTGGACCTGGATCCTGACTGCTGGCTTTGCCTCTTATTAGCACTGTCAGCCTTATGGGTTTGTCTCTTTCCTCATCCGTGAAATGGGACTGGCAGTCACAGTCCTGACATTGGAGGGTTGTGAGAGCTCAAGGCGGTGACCCTCGTGTCTGGTGGTCACTCCATCAAGGTGACCACCGTCACTTCTGTCACTGTGGTTGGTGAGACTCCAGGCCTCTGGGCCCCATAATCTGATAAACAAGTGTGAGGACTGTCTCCGAAAGACAGGCATCCTCCCATCCACACAGCCGCCCCTCCCTGTTCCCTGGTCTGCAAAGGCAGCCCACACGTGAGAGCTTTCAATTCTAAAGTTCTCAAGAGTTGAATGAAGTTGACATCCTACAAATAGGTTCCTGATCCCATGTGATTCTTCTGCCCACCTTCTTCTTTTGTCTTAGCCGGCAGAGTGTGGGCCGGCCCCCTTCATTGGAGGCGTGCTCTCCATTTTATCCTTTAATTGCCCGACTTTTTCTTGTCACAGTTCTTCAGGCCTCTCATTATCTGCTTAGCATATTTATAGCCAGGGATAATGGGGGTGAGGACTAGCTCACTAGCTCTGATCCTGCCCTCCCACCAAGTCCCCAGCAGAGACCCATGATTACTCAGTCCCTGCTGTTCAGTTGCTAAGTTGTGGCTCAGCGCTGCCACCTCAGTGAACCAGGCAGATTGCTTCTGGCTTCTCAAACATGGGTTATGCCATCCTGTTATTACTTCTCCCTCAGAAAGGAAAACATAGGCCGGGAGGAGAGGTGGCGGTGTGGACATGAGCCTTGCCAGCTTTTGTGCTGGTTCAGGGAGCTCAGAGAGCCTGGGGTGGGTTCTGAACCCACCTTCCAGGAAACCCAGGGAGAAGTCAGCCTTGAGAGCATCTGCCAAGCTCAGGTCACGCCAGCTGCCTGTTGCACCTTCTCCTGATACCTGGAGTTTCAAGAATTTTTCAGTCTGCACATTTCTCAACAGGGATTCCATCGGTGCCATTTGGCAGGCATCTAATTTAGCAGGCCTGCTAGCTCTTTACATCCTGAAGAGATGTACTGTGCATGTTTGTTACTGTGGGAAATTTTCAAACAAACACAAAAGTAGAACAAGACCCACTGACCCATCGTGCAGCAGCTTCAGCAGTTAGCACATTTGCCAACCTGAGACACTGAGATACTCACCACTGCGGTTACCCGAGAGACTGAGCATCCACTTGTCCTTTTTCTCCTTGGGCCGACCAAACCAAGGTCCTGGGCAGGCGTCCGACTGAGCTCCCACAGCAGCCAGCCTGAACTCAGACAGTGGTGTTGCCAGAGCTCTCTGCTCGTGCAGACAGTTAGTGTCTGAGGACTTACAGACTCCACACCACACTTAACAGCTCCACTGCCACTGATGAAAGCATAAGTGAAAAGAGAGCACTTAATGCTCCCTTTTTTCCCCTCAGTGCATTTTCACATGATACACAGTCAGCTTTAATCTGTCTGTCCATACCATCACCCCCTCCCTCCCCCCAATCCAGTGCCAGCTTCCCTCCTGAAGTATCTCCAGCGAGATGTAAACGAGCTAAAGTTAGGGCCTTTACGCCCTGCCCTTGAAGTTGCACAGCTGGGTGTGCAGGGTCATGCTGACCCCTTTAGAAACAAGAGGGGATGGAAAATGAGGCGTTAGGTGTTAAAATATTTTTGGAGCCTTGAGTACTTGAAACTATGTGCTTTGTCTAAGCTGTTTTTATCCAAATTTCTAGAGTCTATTCATTCTCTTGTTCAGAACATTTTGTAATAAGTGAAACATTTTATAATTAAAACTCTGAACTGCAGATTAAGTTTGACTTGTGATTGTGTAATTTTCAAACTGATTAATGGCATTTCATTTTGCAGGGTTACTGCCAGCTCCCAGTGGCTTTGGTTATAGAGGTGAAGTGGACTAAATATGGGTCCTTACTGAATCCACAGGCTAAGATCGTGAACGTGACTGTGAATCTGATTTCATCCTCATTGCCTGAGGTGAGGTCTAACTGGTTTAAAGGAATAGGCTGAGATACAAGTCCAGATAAAACTCAGGTGTAATAGGTAAAATTTATTATTTTGTAAAAGAAAATTAAAATATAAACAATCTGGATTTTTTCAAAAAAGTTAGCAGTCATTATCTTTAGAGGAAAAATCTCCCGACAATGGTTTTATTCACATGAGCATTCTTGTTTAAATGTCCCAAGAGTTTAAAATTCTTGGGGAAACTGAATTGTGATTGATATTGATGTGTTAGGAAACCTGGCTAAAAATCGTCTCTCTCATGCGAGTTAATAGCTGAGTAGCTGATAAGCTTCACAGGGTGGTCGGGGAGAATGAAAGCCGATCTGGCTTCTGTGACCCTGGCAAGACCAGGTGAGGCCTGTGCCACTGACCTTATTTCAGACCGACTCAGGGAAGGAGAGAACGGTTCTTATTTCCACGGCGGTTACTTTTATGGATGTATCTGCGCCTGCGGAGCCCGGCTTCAGAGCTCGGCCGACCATCGATGCCAAGCTGCCCTTTAATTTCTTCTTCCCGTTTGTATGACGTAAGTCTCTGGGGCCACGTATCTAGAAAGGAGTGGGAGACACTGCCCAAAGAGGTAGCCCCCTGACAGCACATCTCCCCTCTCCTTTTTCCTTTGAGAAATGTTATTCTACTTGGTTTGACTTAAAGGGGCAGCATCTGGTCCTGGTCACCCAGCACTCTCGACGCCTGGGCCATATGTGGTGTCATGTGCTTTTGGGAAAAGGCAGGAAAGAGGAAGACCTTGAAGTGTATCCAGTCTCCTCATTCCCTGCTTTCACGCAAGCTATTCAAAAAATAATGTTTTTAGTTCAGGTTTTCTTTTCAGGATTTTCTGAAATGAGTACAAAAAGAGCAAGATATCACATAAAATTGCACAAGTACAGGCCCTCATGAGGGGCGCTTCCCCCAGTGTCACATTAATTACAGTGGATCCCGCTCTAATTGCTATTGCTGTGCCAGGCGCTGGAGCTTGTTCTCCAACTGGTGGGCCGGGCTGGGATGCCGCAGAGCAGCTGAAGCTGGAAAGAATATAGTGGGAGGGCCCAAGGGAAGGAGAGAGTTTATTTTATACATTAATTGTACAGTAATTGAGAAAAATGCTGTCAGGTGGCAGAGCTAGGTGGAGCCTGCTAGGCTGGGTGAGGCAGAGGAGGGGCCTAGGGACCAGAGAACAACCTCCCTGGGGGAAACTGTGACAAGAGAAGCTGTTCTGCAAGATAAAAGACTTCTAGAATGGACTGCAGCTAAGGTAACTTTTTTCTTGTGTGTTTCAGGAATGCACTGGCTGCTCATTGTACATGTAAAATTTGCAAATCACAGATGACGTTTTATATACAACTTATAACTGTCCAGTTTTCTTGTTCATCTTCAAGCAAGAGTAAAGTGTTTACTATGAGAAAATAGTTTATGATACATTTGTTACACAGTGTGGGGTGGGGATGGGACGGACAAGCTCTCTGTCCCCTGGTACAGCCGGGAGGGAGGCAGAGGCGGCGAGCTGACCCCCTTTCCCCAGCAGCGCAGGACCACTGTCTTACTGCCACGGCACAAGTCTCCCTGCAGCTCCGATTCTAGTTCACCTCCCCGAGAAGTCCATGCTGTCTCAATAGCTTGTTAAGTCTTTCAATTTCTTGTTCCTGTTAATTACAAAAGCAGACAAATGTCTGAGTTTACTTTGTGAGCCTCAGGGAGCCCCAGGGACACAGCTTAGGGAGACTCTGCAATCAGCGGGGGTCCAGGAGTCAAGGGGAGAGGCCACTGGTGTAGCCAGGATGCCCAAGCTAACCCTGAAAGGACAGCTTTAGCCTGAGGACAAGGACTGCGCTGCGGGCTGAGAACAGTACTGGGCCGAGGCAGGGACTGTGACGGGAACGCGTCGTCTCTTACCTTCTCATTGCAGCTGAACTCAAGGTGTTGGATCTTGGCGGCCAGTTGTGCATTTATCTGTTTTAACCTCAACAGTTGCCGTTCTGAACGTGTCTTAACAGAGATAATTATCCCTGAAAAATAATTGAGGGTCCCAGTGATACTGGTTTCTAATTTAATTACTTGGGGGAAAAAAATCTATATATATATTCCTCCTAAGTTGGAAGAGCAATGCCAGACAAGATAAAAGGTCACTGCTTAAAGGCATCAGTGCTACGAGGGTCAGATTTACCCTTTCTGAGTGACTCAGTACTCAGCTGTGAGATGCTTCTCTCTGGCTGGTATGGGCTGGGAAATCCTTAAAAATAACGATGGACCAGGTGAGTTGTAAGCTCAACACACCACTTGTTCAAGAGGTATTGCTGCTTAGCAGATGTGGACACAAAGGCCATGGGAGTGCTGGGCCAGAAATGGTCACGTGAGAGATTGAGACAGTCGCCACCCCAACTGCCTCCCCAGACGTGACCAGTTGACTGGCCAGGTTCCCCAAGGCCACACCAAGGGGGACAGTGCTTCAAAAGGCAATGGGTGCCTTAGTTGGGGATGCTCTGGCCCTTTCCCAGAAAGACACCATATGGTGTCTGGACCTGGTGCCCACGCCTGGTGCCTGGGACAGCAGCCCCTGGTCATGTACTCAGCCTTCCTGTCATGCTACTAAAGTTGACAATAAGAGTAATAGCCAGTCCTGTGCTCTATGTAGACAAGGGAAATAACCAACTCACCCTTTGTTGCCACTGTAAAAGCCAGTCTCACAGGGGTGTGAGACAGGAGTAATGGGGCGTTGATGAGTCATCATCAGCCCTAGCTCACCTACCTCCACTGTGCATAACCTTTGCACAGAGTAGTTTTCTGTTCTATTAATAGCAGTTAGCAGAAGCACCTTCAACAGTGACTGCAGAGAATGTTCTTAATGGGCTTTATTTTAATCACCAGCTCTAACCTGGCCCTGAGACCCCACATACAGGGGCCCATAGTCCCGAATCCTACCCGACATGCCCCTCACCAGACATGCTGCCTGGGGCACAGGGAGGGGCACGCCTCACAGGTTCCTTGTTGCTAGCTCCTCCCACACCGACCCACATGGCCTGTGGTTCTGGGCCCATCTGGGGAGTCCTGAACCACCAGGAGCACCTCAGAAGATACCACCCAGACCTCTGCATCACTCTTCATTTAATAAAAAACAGCTTTGAAGGTGACTGATGTGGTGGCCCACAGACACATGGGCAGCTAGGACAAATTCACTGCCAGTGGAACAGTGAACCATGTGGTAAGCCCCTGACATCAGTCTACACGGAGACTCCTGCAAGCAGGGTGGGCGTGAGGAACAGGTTTTTACAGAGTACGGTGAGGCAGTATTTCCCCAGATGTGCTACAGAGCCACAGTCCACAGCACAGCACATTAGCAGGTGTTATTTCCCCCAAAGAAGTACCAAACAGTCAACTTGGAAAAGTCTTGAAGTTCTTGGAGCCTCTAGCATACTAAGGCGTGCCATGACCTTTTCCAAAGGCAGGGCTAGTGTCCAGCATTTCTCAGCCTATCTGCACCCCTTCCAGATGGTGCCCCTCCCGAGGGGCCAGGAATTCGGAACACACTTCAAGAAACACAAATTGTACTCAGGGCCAAACTGGGATCAGTCAGCCCTCTCCACAAATCTCAATAATCACAGAAGTGTGGCCTCAAGAACACAAGTCTCTACATGTGTCTCCGCGTGAACTGGTAGCCACACAGGCAGTGTTTCATACCACTGTTCACTCTAAAAGAGGAATCATGACCACCAGTCTCTCTGCCCCTTCTTTCCTCCCACCTGTCCACCCTAACCTGGAAGCGTAGGGGACGTACCGTTGATGATCCGGGCCACCCGCCACAACCGGAGCAGAATCAACAAGCCAAGAGCCTCAAACTCGTGCTCCCGGAACAGCAGGACGATGTCAAGGACAAAGGACACCACCACCACAATGGCGTCCAGGATTTCAAACTTGTGGTGGAAGAACTCCAGACGGAAGACGAATATTTTGAAGAAAATCTCCATCATAAAAAAGGTCAAGATGACAATGCTCAAGTAGTGGAACACCTAAAGGGGACAAGGGGCCACGGGAGAGATCTAGGCTCATCATGTGCTGCGGCAGGCCGCACAGACATGCTGCCTCAACGGCACCTGTCCCGCTCGCCCATCCCACACCCCTGCTGGGACCCACTGCTGTTCTTGGCTGGGCACACAGCTGGGAGCACTGCTGACAAGGGCGTGGCCGCATCTGAGGTGGCAGAATTGTTTACCAGGCGTGTGAGGGCCCACTCCTAGGGACTCGCCCTACAGCTAAGCTCACACAGGCCCAAAGCCACCTTGAAGGTGAGTTGCAGACACCCTTCACAGTATTTATAGGCAGGAAATACCAGTCGGAAGGCACTTGTCAAAATGCAAGACGGTGCCTCCACGTGGAGCACTGTGCAACTGTTAAAAAGACCAAGGCTGACTGTATTAAAAATCATCATCCAGGAAGAGGCAAATGGAGAGAGTGCCCACGTCTTGATGTACAAGTATTAATCTTAAGTAGTCATTTCTGTTGCAGGGCAGGGAAAAGGCAAGGTGAGGGGGACATCTTGGGCCAGAAAGCAAGGAAATGCTCAAAGACTATGCAAACTGAAGAGGCTCAGGACCACAAGTAGGACAGTCTGAACACTGAAAAGAATGATTATGAATGAAATAGGCTGAACACAAAAACATCCCCAAGTCCACAGTGATAACGCACATACACATGCACACAGAGGAAAGAACGTTCTCCTTTATAAAAAGAGTATCAACGACCAGTTGCAAAGGAAAGACAGAATTAGAAATCACCAGTTCGTATCCCCTAGGATATTCACTGACTCGGGCAACCATTAAGGACTAAAAAGACATTATTGGGACAAACGAGGAAGGTACAGTACCAACTGGTTATTATGAAATTATCGATAATTTCTTAAGGTATGAGGATGCAGCCCTGGTTCTGGAGGAGAAAGAGCTTTGACATGATGAAGTATTTAGGGGTGACTTTTAAATAGACAAAAATATATGGTGTGTCTGTGGGTGTGGCAAATACAGCAAAATGTGTATTTGCCATTTTTCATATACCAAGTTGAGAAAAAACAAAGGCACAAGCAGAATATAGCATGTACTGTACTGACTACTGCAGAGAGGAGAGATGGTCAACTGGGCCAGCCGCAGAGGGGAATCTAAGACTGCCTGGGGAGGACAATGCTGGGAGGAGGTTAAATATTTTCTTCTCACCCTTGAGCAACACTTGGAAAGATGTTGACGCATTATCAACTCCGTTTTTAGGAAAGGGATGTGGGGAGATGCTCTGAGGCCTCCCCTTCTTCTATGGCTGATGATGGGCCCTGGGCGCCCTTGGAGGTGGGTCCGCAGCCCTCAGGCAAAGGGCTGGATGGCTCAGTCACTGCACCAGGGAGTACATGAGGGCCACGTCCTCCAAGTGGCAACAGCAGAGAGACCACATCAGGAGGGCAGAGGACCCCTGACTCTCCTGCCCCGGGGGGGTGAGGAAAGTGTCACCCTCCAGTCAGACCCTCCCTCTGGAGTTGGGGAGGTGCCCCAGTCCTGGGAATGAGGGTGGCTGCTGGCAGTAAAGGCTCATCGATAGTATGGAAAATATGAGCCCCGAGGGGATGCCACCTGCCTGACTGCCATCCTCTGCGCCAGGAACAAGGGAACCGTGTTAGTAAAGCATGCGGGCAGCTGCTGGCACCCTACCTGGACGGCATAGTTATTCTTGTCAGGCTGGATGATCCTCAGGTCCAAGATGAGCTCAGCGAGCACCAGGAGGGCATCCAGAACTACCAGGCAAATGATGATCACCTGTAGACCAAGAGAAAGCGAGAAACAGGCCTCAGCCAGCGCTTTCACCCATTAAGGACTGGTTTGGCAGGTGAGTCCATGGGGTCAAGGTGCCAAAGGCAGGAGGCCACTGCCCCGCCTCAGGAGGACACAGGGGGCCAGCTTCCTGGACAGAAGCCCCCCTGGGCCTGTCACTTCTGGCAGTGCTGGCCTCCTGGGCCTCTGAATGGATGATATCCTGAAACTCGGTCACAGCTAGCCTTTTCCTACCTATTCACCATTTCCTGGCATCTCTTAAACCAAACTACTAATTCCCAGGTGACAACGTAAGTTTCTAGACGTTTGAATTTTTCTGGTGCTGGGATTGTTCTTTATTGAGTAAGTCTAGGACAGACATTTGACAAATAATCCAGCCTCAGAGATGAGTTGTGGAAGGACCTGCAGAGACTGGCTACCGCAGGACTTGGGTCTCATGTCCACTGTGCACAAAACCAGCTTCTGTTCAGAAACCTGAAATCCCCGCCCCAACCCCCATGTCCGCTGTGGTGGAGGGAGCTGCAGTCCTGGGTTTCTAGAACACCCAGTGCTGGCATAGGAAAGACAAGCTAGGAGGTTTCTGGGGTCTGGTGGAGGGGTGGGTGGTCTCATGGATGGCAATGGGGGTAGTAAGATGACAGATGGTGACGACAGTGAGGGTACTGATGGAGACCTGGGGTGGAGCTGGGGTCATGGAAGTGGTGGCAACGGGGGAAACCCTGAAGGACACTTCTTCCTTGGCCATTCCGGACCACCTTCTGCTTCCCCAGGGCCTTGCCTCTCATGCTCAGGGTGACAGATTTGACCTCTGAAAATTCACCTGCCATTATCTTGGCATTTCAAGTTGAAATTAAACAAGTCCTATTTAAGAAGGGACTATTAAGCCTTTTAACCACTTCAACCCGTGACTAGTCATTTCAGTAATTAAAGGACTTGATGTGGTCTGCTGTGAAACGCATGGTAAACTGCTTTGTGATGAAGTTTTTCCACGTCTCCAAATTCAACAGCTTAACGAAGGTTCAACCCTCTGGTGGGTTTTTTCTTCTTCACTCTCAGTTTTATGAGCTACAAGGATCTGAGCACCCCTGGTTTAAAACCAAGACACAGGGATATTAAACACAAGCTAAATATTTCAGCCATAGAAAGGAACAAAGTGCTGGCACCTGCTGTCACATGGACGAACCTATAAGATATGAGGCTGTGACTGAAGCCATTCACGGAAGCCCCCAGATTGTCTGGGTCTGTTATAGGAAAAGTCCAGAATAGGCAAATCCAGAGACAGAAAATAGATTAGTGGCTGTTGGGGGCAAGGAAGAGGGCAGCAGAATTGTTGTGTAATGGGCACAGGATCGCCTTGTGGGATGCTGAAAATGTTCTGGAACCAGACAGTGGTGATGGCCACATCACATGGTGAATGTGCTAATAAATGCCACTGATTTATTCACTTTAAAACAGTTAACTGTAGAGTTCTCCTGCCTACCTGTGATTATGCAGATGACTATGCCTCTCTTTTTCTTTCTCCTTTTCCTAAGAAACCTGTTCTTTCAAAATGTAAAAAATTATAAAATGATTAACTCTTTATGTGAATCTCACTGAAAGAAGAAAAGATCCAAGGTCACAAAACCATAAGGCCCAGGTCCAACCCTCACCTCTATTAACACTAATTTCCATGGCCCTCAATCTGCTAGTTCACAAGACAATACTATTTCCAAGTAGAGTCATGTCACAAGGAAAAATGCAGAGAATTCAGGGAAACTTAGTTAATTCCAAATCCTTAGCTGGCAGCACAGTGTGATGCAGAATGCTGGCTGTGGGCCAGCTCCCAGCATCCCATTAGCTTGGACCACACAACACCACGCAGTACTCCTGAGCCTGGGCACTAGTGCCAAGCCTGTTTCTCCCCAGGGGAGATGAGGATGGCCACATTCTCCACCCCAGATCAACAGTGGGAGCGCAGCATGAAGTGGCAGAGGAAGGCTCCTTGACCTCTACACTGCCCCCCCCCCCACCTCAGCTACCTCCCCTGGTTCTGCCCATGGCTCCTGCGCTCTCTTTCCTGGGCTGTGCCACCTGTGTGAGAGATGACAGCAGTTAACTATAGATCACTTCACTCTGGCTGCCTCTAACCATAGGAACAGGTGGAGACTGCATCCAAGAAAGGGAGTCCAGAATCTTCTGATATTCTGATTCACTAGCAAAACTCAAAGGCTCTGAACCAGCAGCATCTGTTCCAGTATGGCCCTCCTGCTTCCAGTCCTACAAATCTGGTCACATCCCTTCCCTGCTGCCCACCACCACCACCACAAACACACATTCAGAACCTTCCAGGGCCATCTCTCTTGCCAAGTGATCCCTCAACCCACTATACATGAGCCCTCTCAATTCAACCTTGGGCCCTTCACCTGGAAAATTCCTTCCTCTCCATACACAGCTCTCTCATGCCCAACCTTCAGATGTCAGGTGAAATACCACCACCTCCACCTTCCAATCTTAGGTCAGTCTTCACCGGCATCCTGAACCCCTCAGGGCCCCTGCAGACATCCCTGTTCCACTGCAGCAGCTGATTGCTGGGAGGCCCTGCTCTGCATGGACCATGGATCCTTTCTGAGAGCAGGAAGGTGTGTGCCTGCTCACCCTGTGCCCGCACACACAGTAGGTGCTAAGAAGCCATTGTTGAGTGAAGGAATAAATTCCTCTACTTATTTTACAAACATCTTTTATCCCCCAGTAAATGTCCCTTGTGGGGTGCGGGAAAAGGCTCAAAAGGCCCCCCCTGTTCCACTTAGCCCAGTCAGGAGAAGGGGTCCTCCCTGAAAGGGGGAGACCAGGGCTCCCATTGCAGCTGGAAGGAAGCTGGTTTCTTCCTTCTGCTCTTGAAATTGAGGGTTTGGGATTTCAACCTCAACAACTTAATACCACGTTTCCTTTCCTGTCACAGCCGCGGGGAGATTGGAGCTGAGGGAGGGCTGGCCTGCTAGGCTCACTTTGCTTCTCGAAGCCACCAGAGAATGAATAAAAGACCAAATTTTTTTTTTTTTCCTGTTTTACCCTGGAACAAAGTCAGCGATGGGAGAGGCAAGGGCTGCTTCCCTCTGCTTCCAGGAGGAACTGGTTTATTTTGGTAGAAGATGTCACTTGCAGCAGTACCCCCAAAAATGGCTCCACATGATTCCATTTGGGAACTGGGCTAACGAGGGGGAGCCACACGCTTCCCTCATGCCCCCAGGCCTCCTGTGTCCCACTGGGCCTTAGAACCTGCTCCCAGACACCTGCCTGCCATCTTAGGACTCCAGAACACCCTTTGTCCTTCAAAATTGTAAGATTTCATGACAGATACTGAATCTTGTGGAGAGTGATGTTCTCTGAATAAAAGAGTTGCCCCCACCCCCAAAGAAAAGAAAAAAAACTGAGTGAAAGGAAGAAAGTTCCACTCTCTTTTCTTTGAAGCTACATCAGCCTCTTACATTCTCCCCCATAACCACACCTGGAGGCTGACAGTGAGTTAAGTCAAGCATATCTTTTTGGCATTACTCCAAAAAAGAGGAGCCTGAAGCCCATGACTTGGGACCTGCCTCGCCTTGGACAGCTCCAGGCAGACACTCAGTGTTGCCTGAACACACACATGGATGATTTTTCTGCCTCATTTTACCCTTTTCCTTCTGTGCATATATACACACGGGTGCATGAGGAAATTTGCATAACATAGAATTTACTATTTGAACCATTTTAAAATTGGCAGAAAGTTCAGTGGCAGGAAGTACATTCACAACCCCCTCCCTGTCTACTTCCAGAACACTCCATCACCCCAAAGGGAAGCCTGTGTCCATTAAGCAGTCACTCACCAGATTCTTCTCTCCCTCTAACGTGTGATAACCACCAAGCTGCTTTCTGTCTCTGGGACTCACCTATGCTGGACACCTGGTTTCCATGGACTCACACACAATACCTGCTCCTTGGCTTCATACTGTCAAGGTCCTTCCATCTCCCAGCCAGTCTCAGGGCCTCATTCCCTTTTAAGGCTCAGTGTGGACAGAACACCTTTTGTACATTCATTTGCCAGGTGGACATTTCATTGGTGTTTGGATTATGATTTATTTGACCCCTGATGATAGAGGACCTACAGGGCTATATACTTGGGGTGCCTGGCACATGCTTGGTGCTGGACAGACGTGCCAGGAGAGCAAGGCAGTGCAGGGACAGCCCCCCACCCGCCATGTGACTCTCAGCTGAATGCCTGCCCCGCCCTGGGCGTCTCAGGCTTCCGCCCACCTACCTGAAACCGGTGGGCACTAAAGAGCTTCCTCAGCGTGGTCCTGAAGTCAAGGAGGGGCCTGGGCGCAGGCACGGGGGCTGCAGCTGGATCAGGGGCCCTGCCCTCCTCGTCTGCGGCAGGCATGGGTGTTGGATGCTGCTGCTGCTCCTCTTCCTCCTCCTCCTCTTCATTCTCCCATTTCTTGTAGTTGATATTCCAAGAATGGTAGTCATCTCCAACGACAGTGAAGTGCCTCAAGAACTTGCTCATCCTCTCAGCAGGAGCCACCCTGGGCCGGCGGCGGGTGACAGTCTGAAAAGAGGGGACAGAAAGCCAGCGCTCAGGCAGGGCGGCCCGCCCCGCCCTTCTGGCCCACTCCGACCCCACGCTGCTCTGCTGGGGAGCAGGGCTCCCGCCGGGCCAGGCCACAGAGGCAAAGACAGTCTCAGTGCTCAGGGCACTGAGCAAGCTGGAGACTGCAGGGTCACGGTGGTTTCTTGTGATTTTATTTTTGGAATCCAGAGTCCTAGGGCCCGTGAGGCAACAGGAAACCCCAGACCCCAGAAGATCCGTCACTGTGGTCTGGCTGGCAGTAACCAACGGAATTGGTACTGCAGCCCAGTCACAAAATACCCACCACAGGCCCACGTGTGAGAACCGGAAGAGCAGGCCTACGGTTCAGAGGCATCACAATCTGAAAACCCAAGGTGAAGGCTGGTAGGCGGGGGAGGGGGGAAAGTCAAAAGTAAAAGTACCGGAATGTCACAGAAGAGTGAAGGCCAAAATAAAACTTTTTTTCCTGTTTTACCCCAGAACAAAGTCAGTAATGGGAGAAGCAAGCACTTCTCTGTTTCCTGGGAGGAACCAGTTTATTTTGTTTGGGGGAGGGTTACTTGCAGTATTGTCTCCAAAATAGCTCCTTTAGGGAACGTGATGTGACAGATCAGTCATTGAAAGGTGAGTGGCAAATGGATCTTTCCTAAGTTCCCTGAGTGCCATTTTAAATCCATGGTCAACAATTTGAAGACACAGAACATCAAAGCAAAAAGCAAATAATCCTCACCTCTTTGCTCAACTTACCCTAACAGATATCCATTTCTTTATAAAGTTTAATAGTAAAAACTTCTGGATATGAGTACCAGAATAGAGAACATAATCAGTGCAACAGGAAAAGAGAACTCAAACCCAGGTGCCTGTGGAAAGCTGGATGGGATGATGGTGGCAGTACCAGCCCAGTGGGAAAAGGCTGGACCGGTTAAGACAACTGGCTTTCCCAATAGGAAAAAAAAAAAAAAAAATCCCTATCTCACACCACACATCTTAGGACAAAATACAGGCAAAAATCCTCATGATGTTAGAATAAGAGAAGATTCCTTAAATAAGTCAAAATACACAAAAGAAATGAATGCATTTGACCCATCAAAACTACAAGTTTTTATATTACACATAACACACACACCACACAATCCTATGAAGTTAAGGCACACCACAGACTGGAAGTAAATATTTGCAATGTATTTAAAAGACAAAAATTTAGTCTCCAGAATATATAAAGAAATCTATATCTCCATCTCCTCAAAAAAGACAAGTCCATGGAAAACTAGGTAATGGATGTTAACAGGTAAGTCTTGTAAGCGGAAACTCAAATGGCCAAGACACTTGACTTCATCAGTACTTAGGAAAATGCAACTTGAAGTAATAATCACACACCTTTTCACTTATATTGGCGAGGTTTTTTAAAAGTCTCCAATAGCAAATGTTGATGAAGGTGTGAAGCAATGGCATCTCTTTTACATTGGTTATAGGAATAGACACTGGCACCACCATTTTGGGAAATAATCTGGCATTGTTCTGTCAAGTTGAACTTGTGTCTCTTTCTTATGATCAAGTGACTCCATTCCTAGACAGTCTTCAAAGAGAAACTCACTTACATTTGGACAAATCAGTGACATGTCAAATATTCACTGTGAATATTCACCCAAATGATGGGACACAGTGGATCTTCTCTATTCATAATGGAATACAATACAGCAGTTAAAATGAATGAACTATGTCTCCATCACTCCTTTCCTCAAACACTTCTCCATCTCAACTTACAGCATTCCATTTGTCTATTTCCTTAGACCATTAACTTAGGAATTTTTCTTGATTCTTCTTTCTCTTGCATGCAGTGTTGCCTAAATATAGATTTTCTTGGCTCTACCTTTGAAATATATTCTGAGTAAGACAACTTCTTTTATCTCCATTATTTCCAAGCCAATCATTTCTTGGCATCTCTTGCCTGGATTACTGCAGCAGCCTCCCAGCCTCTTCCAAATATCTATTTGCCATACAGTATTCAAAAAGAACTTTCTAAAATATTAAACAAGGAGGCCTCCCTGGTGGCGCAATGGGTTAAGCATAGCACCATGAAGCAAACTGCAGCCACTGCGGCACAAGTTCAATCCCCACTGCCAGCCTGGGAGGTGACCCACATGCACAGCAGACCTCCAGACCTCTCCTATCTTGCCCACTGCTTCCCTCAGCAGTGTTCTTCAATGGATCTGCCTGTTCTGCTTTCCACTCTGTCTCTGGTGAATTCTCTCACTCCTCACTACACCTCTGGTCTATACCACAGTTCTTGTATGCATAAATAAATAGATTTAAAATAAATAAATATTAAATGAGATCCTATCATGCCTTTCCTTAAGACCCTGAATTGGTTCTTCAACATACTTATTCCCTTTTTCTGGAATCTTCTTTCCCCTGACATCCCCCTGCATCATTCGTACAGTCACTTGGGTCAGGATTCTGCTCAAATATCAATTGTGAGTCCATGTCTGGTCACCTTCCTGAGTCAACTGCATCCTCTTACTCTGCTTCATTTCTCTTTATTGCACCTACTGCTATCTGACATGATATATATGTGCTTGTTTATCTGTTTATTATCTGCCGCCCCACAAAACTCTAGGCTCCACAAGAGGGGGATTTTTTCCTTCTTTTGTAACTGTAGACCCAGTAGCTTGTGCTTAATAGATCCTCAAAATTACTTAAATATTTGACTATAGCACTGAAGATAGATAGAGTAGGAATAAATCTTGAACTCAGTGAAAAAACAATGGGGACCACAGGGGGAAGGGAGGTAGATTTCTTGGCATGAGTGGTTTGGTAGAGGTGAGTGGAACATATGCACATATGGAAGAGCAAAAATATATCGTAAAATAAAGAATAAAATAGATTGCATATAAAGAGAAGATATGAAAGAACATTAACATAACCGCTTGAGTAAAAAATTTTTAAATATATTTAAAATATATACTATTTAAACATAAAAGGGCAGAATTTCTGCTTCTGGCCATGACAGAGTAACTGGTATCACATTTGCCCTCCTGCGATAAAAGAAAATTGAAATTTGCTACCTCCCTGAGCAAAGAGAAACAAATGAGTCCCACAGTCACCCTGATTTTCCGCTTTCTGGACAAAAAACAACTGGGCTTTAGATGAGTTCTTAATGGCTGGTCACTTGAGAGGTTATGTTAGGGGGAAAGACACTCCTGAATGGATTATACAAATAGGTTATGGACTTTGACCCCCATTCCAGACCTACAAGATCCAAAGACTACAAATCCCATAAGGTTATTATCGAAGAAAGGATCACTGGGACCTGAAGGTGGAGTTGAGCTGCCAGGCTGAATATAAAAGCAGACACGTGGGCCTTGGGGGGTCCTTTTTCCTTGGGAGTCAGCTCTCAGCGCACCGTTGGGTTCCAGCTCCAAGGAACTGGTA
>JAGFMF010011770.1:1760235-1786453 GCA_019455555.1 Galemys pyrenaicus
TGTGTGTGCCTGCAGTTGGGGCATTATAAGTGCCGTTCGAGCGCGCGGGTGAGGACCCAGTCAGGCAAACCCATTTTATATTAGGGTTGCCCTGTAACAGTTACACAGAGCTGTGTTTGGAGACATATGAATTCTCAACAGAAAGAATAGATTACATTGAACATCCTCAACTATCAGTAGAAATTCCAGAAAAGCTATGAAAAGTCATGCCTAGGGCGAATCTAACCCTAGAGTATGCACCACTTTAGGCCCATTCCAACTAGGCTTAAAAATAAGTCTTAAGGGCCTTCCTGGTGGCACAAGGGAATAACTCTCAGCAATATGAAACTATCGGCAGCCACTGCAGCAGGAGTTCGATCCCTGGCCAGGGAGCTGACCCACATGGCACAACAGACCTCTCCTGTCTTGCCTGCAGCTCCCCTCAGCAGTGTACTTCAGTAGATCCACCTATTCTGCTCCCTGCTCTGTCTCTGGTGTATCCTCTCACCTTTCCCATCCCCACACCCCACCCCTACCCCCCACAACTCTGGCCTATACCCCAGCTCTTGTATGCATAAGTAAATCAAATAAACCTTAAAAAACAAAGTGTCGAAACAATCAAGATGATCTCCAAGTAAATAAACTGCTTACTGGAATGAAAAGCAATACTCTACTAGGTGAGACAACAAAATACTCTTAACAACATGGCATTCGCAATGGCTAGCATATAATAAAAAATTAATGGACAGATGAAAAACCAGAAAATGTGGCCCACAACTAGCAGAAAAAAATAGCTTATTAGTTCAAGATGGACAGTCTTTTGCAAAAAAATAAACATCTTGAAAATAGGACTCCACAGAAAATGAATTTAATGAGGGAATGAACAGAGAACCTCAACGGAAACTATAAAAAAGGATCCAGAAGGAATTTTCTAGAACTGAAAAATACATAAGAAAAATGAAAAAAAAATCATTGGAGGTATTTAACAGCTGATTAGAGTCTATGGAAGGAAAGATCAGAGAACTTAAAGACAAAGCAACAGAAAATAGCCAGTGGAAACATAGAGAGAAAAAAGGCTAAAAAAAAGGCAAAAACAATAAACAAACAAAACACTAGAGACAAAAACTCAGGGACAACATTAAGGGTCCTAATAGACGCCTAGAGCTAATACATGCTATACTGAGATGAGAGATTAGAGCAGAAAAAAAATTTAGACAAACAATGGCTGAAAAATGTTCCAAATTTGATGGGGAAAATATAAACATGTCACTACAAGAAGCTCAATGAATACCAGAGAGGACAAACATAAAGGAATGGACTAGAAGATGACAGCAAATTCATGACAGTGGTTGCCTCAGGGAGCAAAAAGTAGGGCAAATCAGAAGTGCTTGAACAGGATCTGAACAACATCTTTTTAAATTATAAAAAGATCTGAGGAGAATATGACAAAAATGCTAATAGCTGTCAATTCAGGATGATGATTATATAAATACTTGATAATATTTTTATTCTTTTGTATTTTTACATTTTCCAAGTAAAATAAAGCAATTTCTCTCCACAAACGAACCTTTGATGCATGCTCAGATTTTTTACTTAATAGGTCTCAGAGCACAGGATAGGTTAGTAGAGCCAAAAGTGATGGCCTAATTTGACTCCCCCACCACTTTCAGAGACAGGAGGGTTTATGCAAGTCTTAGGAAACCGGCAGCCGTGTACTTGAGCAAAGGGCTCAGTTCTTCAAAAGGGCCTCCGAGTCTACTGTCCTTTCCTCTACTCTGTGGTGTCTTGTGTTTCCAAGCTCCAAATTTAGTCAACGGATACCACCTCTTTCATAAGCTGCTCCTGAACCCCAGTATTTTCTTGTTAGGTTCCCTGAAGTCCTTGGTACTTCTCAGACTGTGAGTGACATTCTGAGTGACAGGTATATGCACAGGGTGCTCCAAAATCCTCATTTCAGGAATCTAAAGGTTTGGACTCCAGGCTGCCTCCCTTGCCCGGTCTTCCATATTGTTCAGGCACCTGGGGAGCCTCTGACTGGATAAGCCCAGAGGCTCTGAGAGAGCTGACAACTGCTGCACATCCTTCTGATCCTTTCAGCACTCACAGTCCCACGGCCCGTCTGCCTTCTCCCTGCCTGCCCTGTTCACTGCCTTCTCCACCTCCACCCGAGACCAAGCTTTCACCTGCTCACTTAGACATGCCTCCTCAAAGATCTCTTCTTCCACACAGATTCTTGCAGGGCATTCTCCACCCAGTGCTCGAGCAGGCTCACCTCTGACCACACTCCTTCACGTGATGCACATGACCCTGTGGGGTTGGCCTCTCCTTCCTCACAACCCGCTCACCACACTCCAGCCACGGAGGCTTCCCTTCTGTTCTTCTCTCAGTCCCCCTCCCAGCTGCCAGTGGACTTTCCCTTAGCCTGGAATGTTCTCCCCTCTACTCTGAGCTCCCTCCCTCTTTCTCATCCTTGAAACCTCAAGGAAATGTTACTTCCTCAGAGAGGACCTGCCACCTGTAACATCTAAACCAAACCCCTTCTCAATTTTAGAAGCTCTTGTTTTACTTTTCCTTTGAGAACAGTTCCTTTTTAACAAGAAAATTTTTCATGTGGCTGTTATTTTCTTGCTCTCCTTATCTGCATCTGAGCTTCCTGGAGAAAGGGGCTGTGTCCCCAGCGTGTCTCTTGTGACAGGTGATGGAGAGCAGAGGCCTGTCAAGTAAGAGGGCACTCGGTCCCTGGCACCCACGCCCTTGGGCCTGTCCTGGGATGGGCCCTTCATCAATGGGTCTCCAGGGCCTGAGGCTGACCTGAAAGTACTGGCCATAATTCCCCCTCAAAGACCTCACCTGGGGGATGGAAACCTCCTGTGCTCATTTTCAGCCTGGTGGGAGCCCTGGGGCACTTTGCAAAAACCACAACTGCATTTCATAGAAGAAGAACTTTTCTTTCTGAAACCTTATGACCAGTCAAGAAGCAACTTTCAGTAGTTTGGGATGAAAATATTTATGGCACCCAGCAGAGCAGAAAACTCTGGTTTTAAGTCAAAAATCTGTCATGCCAAAAGCAGAGAAGTTCCAGAACAGGACAAAGATAGAGCTGATGACAGAAATGCTGTGGGCCTCAGCTACTTCATCACTCACCATGGGTGCTCCTCTCAGGTCCCCCACACTGCCCCGGGGGGATGGAAAGACTGACTCAGAGTCACTCCCAGCATCAACCCAAGCAGCCCCTCGCAAGCACTGCTGGTATTATCACCACACAATAATACGGGTCTAGAATGAACTGTGTTCTCTCTGCTCACAGGACTTTGCACACCACCACTCACCTCCACTCCGACTTCATCACACCCTTGTCTCCTGGTCTCTGCAGTCCCTTTGTGGCCTAAGTTACTGGCAATCCTGAGAATCTTGACCAGCAGAGCCCCTGACCAGACACCCCACCACCATCTCCCCTGCAGTAACCCCACTGTTCTCCATCCTTACACAAGCCTCTCCGGGATCACCGTTCCAAATCAGTGCCCACGACGGTGATTCCCACCTGCATGACTGTACGGTGTCCTTTCTGCTGACTGAGTCTGGTTGACAGCCTCATTTCCTGATTTCTCTCCCAACTCTGGCCTTTTCAGGCCCCTGAGCCATTTTCCTGCTCCCACGCCTCTGGGAGTCCTGGAGGCCTCCGTCTTGACCTGCTCTGTTCCAGGATGACTCTGCCTCCTTGGCGGTCACATGTGTTCTTAACACTACTGGGAGCAAAACAAAGTCTCCAGCCGATGTCTGGTAGCCTGCAAGTCACTGGATTCATTTAGTTTCCCCCATATGCATTCTCCTTCCAGGTTCCTCTTTGGCAATGGGGTCTCATTGATTTCGCTGCCCAAGCCAGAACCCCCCCCCACCCTTTGTCACCCTCCACCTTCAAAACTTCTTGGTTTCCCTAGGACCTGGGTGACACCTTGGTCATGCCTAATGCCTGCAGTTCTAGAGTGAACTGTGCTCTCTCTTGCTTATAGGACTTTGCATAGTCTGTTCCCTCTGGCTGGAATGCTCTTCCCTGTGCCACCCCAGCTCTTCTTCAGGTCTCACGTGTACAGAGCTAGTCCTCCCAGGGAGGCCTTCCTTAACTGCCTTCCTCTGTTTCCCCATCATGCTTCCTGTACCGGTCTGCAGAGACTCTTTCTTAGTTGCAGGAAGGAGTTCAACAAATAGTTAATAAATGAACTTAATAGCAACAAAACCACAGGCACTACCCCTTGAAAGGTGAACACAGTGCCTACTTCTCTTTTACACAAGAGATACTACACTAGAAAAACGGCTCTCTGGGACAGAAGGGGTGAAACAAGAAAAACAGACCTTGAAGAGATGGACACAAATGTTCTTATGCATTTCTGTTTTTCAGACTCTGAAGCTACCATCTAGGAGGGAAAGCTGTTATTTCAGCTCATCCAACAATCACAGAAAAAGGAATAGGAAAAAAAAAATTCAGTCGACTCCCAATTCCAAGGGATCTCCCTTAAATTCCCATTCCCCAGTTCCCTCCCAGAGCCTACTTTTAGGACCTGATTTGTTTATTAACCAACATCCCCATCCCCAAACTCCAACAAGACACAATAGCAGCAACTTCTATTACTACTGACTGTTAATTATATTAGCACATGGCTAAGTTCCTTAAATGCATCTTCGTTTTAATTCCTAACCACCCTCTGAGATTGAGACAATCATTTGGGGTATTGGTGAGGGAGGTGATTGGTCCAGAGACACGCCTGGACAACAGCAGAGCCAGGACTGACCCTGGGCAATGTGATCCAGAGCCCACATTCTAGGACACAAGGGAAGAAAGGCCAGGCAGCTGGTGACTGGACAGCTGTCTGCTAGGAGCATGCCACGGGTTAAATTGCAGCCACCTTCCAATTCATGTTCATCTGGAACCTCAGAATGTGACCTTACAATACGGGTCCTTGCAGTTGTAATTAATGAAAGTTCTTGAGATGTGATTGGTATCCTTATAAGAGGAACAGAAAGTGAATATGGAGGCAGAGATGCATCCACAAGCCAAGGACACAAAGGATGGCAGCCTCTGCCAGAAGCTGGGAGAGGCCCAGGACAGATCCACCCCAGAGCCTCCAGCAGGAACCAGTCTGCCCATAACTTGGTTTTAGACTTCTGGCCTTCAGTACTGAGCGTAAGCTTCTGTTGCTTTAGCCACCTGGTCTGTGGTCATCTGGTATAGAGTCCCAGGAAGCTAATGCAGAAGGGGCTACCTGAATAGCCTCTGAGGGGCAGCCCACAGAGTCTGTATTTTCTCTCCCTTCCTCTTCATGGCCACATACTATCCTGACTCCTTCAGAGGCCACAAAACCACATAGCCAGAGATGTGTCTACAGCCAAACCCAGCTGCTCCTTTTCGCTCACAGCTCACAAGCCTCTCTGTCTCCTCTGGCTCTCATTTGATGCTGTCACAATCTTAAGAAGCAGGAGGGCAGAAGGGGAAACTGAGGCATGGAAAGACAAGGCATCTTACCTAAAAGTACATTATGACACGGTGGATCGTAAATAGATGTGTACTTTTTAGGAGGGCAATTTAGGTAGCAGTTTCATCTTTTGAAAAAATATTTGACTTGCTCCAAAGTATCAGGCATGGGAGCCAAAATGGAGAGCAGCCTTCAACTACTTTCTATCAAAATTTAAACCATCCCCATTGTTTATCTGATAAGGGAATCCCACAGGAGTATACAGACATTCACTAAAGTCCTTATGGACACTGACTCAGAATCTATCGGATACACTATGCTAAAGCTACACTGTGGAATACTATGCAGCTGTTAAGAAGCAGGAGGCCTGCCTACCTCAATGTACTGACACAGAAGGTTGTCCTTGATCTGTATGAACTATATGTTATGGGCCAAAATGTATCCTGTAATTCCATGTTTGTTAAAAACAGACAAAATCCAAACCTCAAATCAAATTATCTTTGTGGAGGGAAGTGGAAAAGGGGAAGTTTTTATTCTATTAGATTTAACCATAAGAAATTGCCTTTATTGGAGGGAGCTCCAGCCCACAAATAACTGAGTAGAGGATGAAGTATTTAGAGGGCAAAGGTGAAAATGAATTTTAAATTAATGGAATCCCTGAACAAACAAGTCAAAACAATGGAAAAGAACAAAGAGCAGATGTAATTTAAAACAACTTTCCAGAAGTACAAGACTTAAAAAAAAAAACCACTATTTTTATAAGTCAAGACTGGTAGAATTTATGGGCCTTCCTGGTGCTGCAGGGGTTAAAGACACAGCACTAACAAGCTACCTCCAGCCACTGCAACATGAGTTCAATCCCCAGCAAGGGAGATGACCCACATGGCACAGCAGAATTCTGTCTCATCCACTGCTCCCCTTAGCAGTATATTTCAGCAAATCCACCTGAATTCACCACTGTCTCTGGTGAATCCTCTCATCCCCCACACCTCTACCCTGAAACCCAGTTCTTCTTGGCATAAATAAGCAAATCTTTTTTTTTAAAAAAAGAAGACTGGCAGACTCTGACAATGTCATGTGGTTCAGTCTAATAGATACCTATTTAATTTCTCACTCAGAGAAATTGGTAATGCGCATTTCTTAAAAAACCAAGAAACGCAAGTGCTAGGCCAGCCCATGAGCTCAAGTCTACCAGCTTTGTTCTGTTTCAAGACACTTTTATGACTGGCAGGGAATTTGGGGGGAAGCAACAAGGGTTATAACAGGTGGCATCAAGAGTCTGAGATGCCATCTTCTGTGCCCTACCAAATGGGGAAATTGAGGCCCTGCAATGTGGGCACCTCCCCCAGTCACTGGACTGGACTCACACTTGAGTCTCTTGTTTTGGTTCAGGGTCTTTGGACACACCCAGACAGGGCCAGAGAATCCTCCTCCCCCTCCCTAAGCCCAGTGCATTTTAACATATAAATGACCCATCCACTTCTCCCTTGCAGCTGGGGCCCAGCCTGCACTCCCATGGGGGTGCACCAGCTCCTTGGGGCTCTGCCTGTCCCTGCTGCATTCGCTGCCAGCAGCCAGAGAGCACACCTCAAAACACAATCATGTCACTGTGCAAAAAAGGCCTGCTTGCTCCTTGGCAGGCATGTGGGGACTTGGATTTGGGGAGGGCTCCCAGCAAGTCTAATAGGATCAGCTCCCTCTGCCTAGATCATTTGTACAAACAGCGTGGGCTGTGCTGAACACCTGCTCTCCTTCAGGGAGTCTGGAGTTTGTGAGAGCCTGGCAGACGGTGCCCACACACCAGGCCTGGTAAAAACCTTGGGCCCACGTCTCTAGCAGGTCTTCATGTGTGCGGTCACCATCACTGGCTACAGAAATTAAGCCTCCCCAGAGAGGCTCTGGGAGCTCATAGGTGGGGGCCTCCACACTTGAACTCATGCACATATTTCTGTGCTGATTTTAATGTGTATCCTTTCACTAGAAAAAGGATCTGTGTACCTAGGCCTGCGAGACCTCTCAGGGAGTCCCTGAGCCTGGAAGGATCTTGGGGACCTCTGACACACTCTTGTATTTAAAAGTCTTCCTCGGTTTCCCAGTGCTCTTACAGTGAAAGACCAACTGCCTTCCAGAAGCCCACCTCATCATGCACACTAGTGCGTCAGGCTGCCGGATGATCTTGTCTTTCACTCTCTGCCCCATGCACTCACCTGGCCTCCGTGCAGCCCTCCATTCTTTACCGGTTCCATAAACCATAAGGCCTTTGCACATGTGGTTACCTTGGTCTGGAATGTCCACCCTCTTTCACCTTGTCATTTATCTTCTTTTCCTTTTCCTCCACCAAAGGTCTCCCTCAAGCATCCCAGAGCCAGGGAACTGGCCGGGCACTGCCCTGGGTACTCAGACCCACTCCCCTCTCCCATGGGGTCAGGGCCTCCTGTCTGTGTGACGGTTTGAGTCTGTCGCCACCATCAGGGCAGAGGCTGGGAGGGTTCCTGCCCACATGGTCTCCTCGATGCCTGCAAGCAGGTTCCTGCTAAACACACCTGGAAGGTGGGATGACTCCCTCGAGCAAACCGCCCCTTGGGGGGAGGCAGGAGGACCCCCAGCAGCAAGCTCACCTACCCCAGTGCCAACCCCCAACCCCAGCCCCTGGGGATTTATGTTCTGAGGAATGGCTATTTTAAAATCAGGGAAGTCTTTAAATAAGCGTGGCAGCTTTTCCTTCTCGAGGGTGGGGAGGAAGTCGGAGCTCATGAAAACAACCTCAGAGACAGCTGACCAGCCTGGGGTGGGGGGCAACTTATAGACGGAGGAGCCCCCTCAGCAGGGCAGCTGTCCTCCCTCTTGGCCCCAGCTGCGCTCCCTGACTCTTAGCCCCTTCTCCTGAGGGGCCATGATCTCTCCTGTCTTGAGAGATGAGTCTGGCCAAGCTGGCAAGATGATGATGGGGAAGCTGGGACGAGGAGGAAGTAGTATTTTTGGTAGCGGAAGCCCTGGTGATGCTCACTATCCCCAGAACACCTGCTACTCTTCAAGCTCTGTGCACAGCACCCTAAAACGCAGCGACAAGTCTGTGAGGTGGGGACCGCATCACGTCCATTTACATGGGAGGAAACTGGGAACAGACAGGCCAGGTCACACAGAGAGCAGGAAGCAGAGCTGGGATTTCCGCCTGGCTGCCTGGCACTGAGCCACCTCCTCCTGGAGGCCCTCTCTGAACACTGCCCAGGACCTGACTTATTGCGGCTCAGTGTGGGGCGGGGTGCACGGCCCCGTGGTCAATGTGAAGCACACTTTACACCTTGCCTCTCTGTAGGCACTGACACAAACTTTCCTCCAAAGACGCTGATGTTACTATGTGCAGGATGCTCTCACATCTTCCACTTCATCCTACTTGACTTCATCCCTTAAAAGGTGGCTGGCAACCACTGGCAGAGTTCAAGCTCACCAGTCTGAAAGACGCAGGTATGGGGAAGATGAGCCCCGTCTGTCGTCTCCCCGGCACCTCTCTGGAGGCGATGGTCCTGTCCAAAGTCTGTGACAGCAGCCGCACCGACTAGGAACTTAAATAAGGTGCACGGGAAGCAGAAGGCCGCTGCCTCCTCCCCCGGGGCCCATGTCTTAGCCATGCTTCAGCCGTGGAGGGATGGGGTGAACAGAGACCAGGGTTCCCCTTTCTTGCCTTGCTGTGGCGCCAGCCCTTGGAGGCAGGCCGTGCTCTCCGCTGTGGGAAAGGGCAGGGCCCTCAGCCCTGGCTGCACGCTGCAACCAAGATCAGCTGATAACAGATGTAATTTCTCCCCCAGACAGTGGTATCCTCTTAGAAACTAGGGGAGCTGGACAATGAAAAGGAACAAAGTCTCCTGGTCTTCCATCAGTAGCTTATTTGCTACAAGCGGTTCTAGTCCCACCTTCCCCAGTCCCCCGTCATGCTGCAGGGTCGGTACCTCGTATCTGTGCACCTCGTATCTGTGCGATGACAGCAACTCCCCCAAGCAGGAGCGCTCCTGAGGCATGCTTGGCGCTCAGTTACTGTTACCCTGCGGGCCCCCACAAACTGCCCCATACTTCAACATTTCTGACATCAGAGTGGGTGGCAATCTCCACGTACCATAGCCATTTCCTCCTCCCACCTTGGAACAGCTCACAGTGAAGGGGGCATCCAACTGATAAAACACAGACCCCAGGACTACCCTCCCAGTCCCACCACTGCCCATGTTCGCTTCTCCAACTGCCCCCATCACCCCGCTGCTGTGCTCAGCGTGCCCAGAACCTTGAGCGAGCAGCTGAAATGGACATCCTTTCAATGCTCTCCCAACCCCAACAAGCCTGCACCCCAGATCTCAAGGATAGAGCTCATCCATCCTGCTCAGGAGGTAAGCTCTCCCAGAGTCAGGCCCGGTGAGTCCCAGGTGCCCCCCACCCCCACCTGTGGGGTCTTGAGCACAGTCTTTACTCCTCCCCACCCAAGTGTCTTTATCTGCAAAGCGCGTGGCCAGGCAGACCCTGATGGCTGGGTGCTGGCCCAGAGTTCCAGGACAACGGGGTCCTTGACTCCTGCTGACTATATATCTGGAGCCAGGGTGGTAAAGAACCTGTTGCTGCACTTTCCAGCTAGGGAGACTGGGGCTAGCAAGAGAGGACCTCAAAGCTGGGATGGAAAAGGGCTGCCCCAAACCAGCAGGCCACCGTGAGGGGCTTCTGGACTCCTCCTGCCTTTTCACCTGTGTCGCTTTAAACTACCCTCCCTCTGCCTCCTATACAGACACCAGGTGTTGTCCCTTTATCCTGTTAGTCACGCCAAACAGAATTCCCTTCTCAAGACAGGAAGTGCTTCAGGGGGAGAGGCCAGCAGAGCCATTTTACCTTTTCGTCCAAGTTGGCCATTTTCCTGTGTCTCTGGATCTGGAAAACAGGAAAACACAAGTCCAGATCAGCTGTCCTCTGGTATCCTGCCCTGACCGTGTGCCCTGCCACACCTCCCTACACATCACTTTTAACTTAGCATCTGAAAAGACTATGAAGCTTGAAGTGTATGCAGGACACAGGCCAAAAACTGCAAAGAGGCACTCAAACGCGCACGCCAGACTGCTCCCAGCAACGCCCCATGGCTGTAGGCAGCCTCGCATAGTGGAAGACGCCACACCTGAAGACCACCCAGCCACAACCAGAGACAGACCACTGATCCGTGCTACTCCATGGATGAGCCCAGGACAGCGTGAAGGAAGTCAGGGGATGCTGTTGATGTGTGATAGCCGAATATGCAAATATCACTGGTGGAACGGAGTTCCTTTTGGGGGAATGGAAATGTCCTCTGTTCTAGCAGAGCAGGTAGTTGGGTGACATCAGGAATGTACAAAATGCCATGGAACTGTTCGCTTTGAAATGGTTCATTTTATATTATGGGCATTTCACTCCAATAAAAAAACATACAGTAGTGTTGGCAAGACAGCGAGAATCTGGGCCTCCCTGGTGGCGCAGTGGGTTAAGCACTATGAAGCAAACCGCAGCCACTGCAGCACAAGTTCGATCCCTGCTGCCGGCCAGGGGGGGGGACCCACATGGCTCGGCAGACCTCTCCTGCTGTGCCCGCTGCTCCCCTCAGCAGTGTACTTCCGTTGATCTGCCTGTTCTGCAACCCGCTCTCTGTGGTGAATCCTCTCACCCCCCCCACACCTCTGGCCTGTCCCCAGTGCTTGTGTGCATAGATAAATAAATCTTTAAAAAAAGACAGCGGGAGTCTGAAGGCTGACCGACAGGGTCTGGCTGAGTGAGTGAAGGTTCACTTGAGCCTTCAGAGGTGAGTAGTCTCCACACGTGGATGTGGAAAGATGCAGCCACACGGTGAGTCAAGTGAGTCAAACAAATCTCGTTCAGGCCGAGTGTGTTCGCGTGACCCCACCCTGGTGAAAAAGTCATATATGCATTTAAGTCTATGAGTTGAAACCAAAAGCTTCACAGTGGTTGTCTCTGGAGAAAAAGGAGTGAGCTACAGGTGAGGTGTGTTTTCCTTCTCTTAGCTTCCAGCTCTGACCTTTTACATTGATGCTGTTACTTCTTGAAAACTATTTTGAATGTGGGTGACCCACACATGCAGTAAATATTTAGTAACACAAAAAGGTGTGTTGTGACAAGTAAGTCTCTTTTCAACCCCTGTTCTTCCCAGAAGCAGCTGCTCTTCCTAGCTTCACGTGGTCTCCAGGGTATTCTGTGCCTTCCTGTCAAACACACCTGAGCCCTTACTGCTCAGGTGCTTACTTCCCTTTAAGGGCAGCAGGGTGAATGATGGCCCCCTAAGATGGGCCACCCTAATCTCCAGAACTTGTGAATAGACAGAAAAGGAACCTTGCAATGCAATTAAATGAAGGCTCACAAACAGGTTTTCCAGGTGGTACCAACATAATCAGAAGGGTCTTTAGAAATAAAGCAGGAGAATTCATAGGAACATGGATGGAACTGGAAGGGATTATACTCAGCGAGGTTAAGTCAGAAGGCAAAAGAACAATACCAGATGGTTCCTCCCCTAGGAGGAGGAATATAAGGGAACCAAATAAGGATCAAGGAAAGGAATAAGAACAATAATAACAATAAAGACGCAAAAACCAAAAATGAAAAGACAAAGACAAACTGGGGACACTTGGTGGGGAGGGAAGAGGGGAACACGGGGGACTGAGGTGATGGTGCACTGGTGTTATGGTGATGGGGAATATATGGGGATTACAATTGATGTCAAATATATGTAAAGAAAAAAAAAGAAATAAAGCAGGAGAATCCAAGAAAAGATGCGACCAGAAAGTAGAGGTTGGAGGCAGAGAAATGTGAAGAGATTATGATGCCGGCTTTGGCAAAGAAGAAGAGGGGTCCTTTCCCAGGAATGTGGGCAGCCCCTCGAAGAAGAGAAAGGCAAAGGGAAAAGATCTCCCCCTGGGGCCTCCGGGAGCCAGGTAGCCCTTCCACACCTTGATGTCGGCTCACTGAGGCTGATTTTTTATTTCTGACCTCCAGAGCTGTAAGATGGTAGGTCGGTGGTCATTTGTCACAGTGGCTATAGGAGACTCATGAAGTGCCCCAGGAATGGGTCGGTTTGTTCTAGATCAAACACATTCCTTGGCTGACTGCTCCATGTTCCAGTGAGTGACCCTGCACACGGTGTGTTCTCTTACAATAATAATTTAAAAATCACCACTTTGGAAAAAACATTCACAGAAACTTAAAAACAAAAGAGCACTTTCTCTCCCCACAGCACCAGCCAGGGGGTGTCAGGACCTCTCAGACACTTCCTGCTAGTTGGATGGCAGCAGCTTCTGCAAGCCCCAGGTCAGCCCTCTGGGGGACCTCACCCTACTCTCTCGTGGGCTCAACTGGAACCAACACGAGAAGGTGAAGGGAAGAATTCAGGTGCCTGAAACATTTCCTTCCTTCCCTCACAAGACAGAAAACAGAACTACCACAAATGCAGAACAATACCGAGTTTCATTTCACTCAAGCTATAGAAAATGCAAGCCTACGATGACCTCCCTGTGAAAACATACAAAACAAATAAAAATGAAAAAACCTGATGCTGGTAGAGCTGCAGGGAAACCTGCACTCCTGACCAGGGATAATTTCTCTACTCACCTGGTAGTAAGTGGCATGTGGCTTCAAAATGATATCCTCACGTTGAACAAATCTATTTGGGAACTATATCTCAAATAATTTGATTGCCAAAAAAAAGTGCAGTTCAGATAACAGTGTTTAAAGTTAAGTTGGATATAATGGCTAGTACCTGGAACAGCCCATAAATTTCACTCTGAGAAGCCAAGGAAGGCAGCAGGCTGTTAGGAAGAAAGGGAGTTCTGAGGTCTGACAAATGCAGAGAAAAGGCAATTAAGCAATGAGGAGAAAGTAGAACTCTGCAGGTTGCCCAGGCTGCTGGCAACTGTACAAAGTGATCCGGACTTTGACTACGGGCCAGGCACTGTGCTAGGTTCTGGGGAATTCAAAATGAAGAGGCGAGAAAAAGGTTAGGGCCGACATCTTAGCCAGAAGACAAAAACGAGGACCCAAGGAAATACAAGCAAGGTAACCTCAGCGGGGCTAAGCTTGGGAAAGCAGGAAAAAGCAATACAGTGGAGTGAGGCAATGTGTCTTCCTCGGGTGGGGTGGTTAGGTGGGACTACTGAGTAGGTGACATTTACAGTGGTCCCTCAACTGCAGGGAGCTAAGTCACAAGATCACCGAGAACAGCATTCCTGGGAGAAGGAAGAGTGTGTGCACAGACCCTGAGAGAGCAAAGGACCCAGCATGTCCAAGGAAGAACAGGGTGGTTGGTGCGGCTGCTGAGGATGGAGAGGATGGTGGCAGTTGAGTCAGGAATCACTCAGGGGCAGGGCATGCAGAGGGATTTGCAGGTGATATTAAAGATTTGGGGATCAAGGTTGGTGGCAAAGACAATGAATTAAGAGATGGTGGTGATCTAGATGTGGGGGTGCAGATTGGTAGCCACATTCACAATCTGTTAGGAGGAGAATATGTGGCCTAGATGTGGGGGCGGCCCCCAGGTGTCAGTCGAGGGACCATGAGAGGAGTAGGTTGGGGGCAAGAATACTCTGGGTTCCCTCCTTCTTGCTACACCAGAGGTGGGGGAGGGCTCTGGGGCTGCAGAACAGTTCTGGAATTGTGCAAGTTCAGCCCAGAGGTTTTCAAAACCCTGCCCCTACCAGCATTCTCCCCAGGAGCTGGAGGGGGAGAAGCTGCACCCCCAGACTTGGTCTTACTCAAAAAGCTTCTAGCTGTTGGTGGGGCTGTCCGGAAACACTGCAGATCGCTGACAATCCTAACCACTGAGCTTACAGGTGCCTGGGCAGAGACCTGCCCTGGCTTCTGGGGAATCCAAAGTGATGGCATGGTGTAGACAGGCCACCTGGGTGGTAACCTGGGGCCAGGCACCGGACTAAAACTTTACATCAAAGGTCTCAATTTTCTCAGCAAACTTGGAAGGCAGATTCCACACTCAATGCATGGGACAGACAAAGAAACTGAGGCACAGAGAGATGGGGTCTGTGGTTAGCCCACAAAAGCCCTTGTCTCCAGGAAATGTGCTGGGTAAAAATCAGGGAGTTCCTGCTGTGTTTCCCGCTCTGGCCGGGATACACCATTCTTGTTCCTGGGCACCCAAGAAGTGAGTGTTTAAAGTGTTTCCAGGTGAAGGATTTGCTGCCTTGGGGGGTCTTCCTGCAATGACTGGTGGGCTTGTTCCTTACTGCCTCTCCTGGGATACCAGCAGTACCTAGACTGCCTCCTACCCCCCACCTGCTTGCTCTACTGGCAGCTCCCCTAGGGAGGCAGGGAAGGGATGAAAACAACAATTTAGGGATTCACACAGACCTGGGTGTACTTCTGGCTCTGCTTCCTTTGGCTGTGAGACCCAAGGCCAGGGGCTTGGCCTCTCTTGAGTCTTGATTTCTTCACCTGTAAGAGGAAGACAATGTGGGTACCTTGCCTCACCTGTTGGTGCTGCAAGGGCGCAGTGCCGGCAGTGAAGGAACCTGGCCCAGGTAAGCCCTAAGTGCGAAAGAACAGCTCAAATATAATACTTCCAATCTCAAGGGGGGCTCACCGAGGCCAGGTGCCATGCCCAACATCATTCTCCCCCACCCCCCAGAACCCCTTGGGCAAAGCAAGGGTTTCTGTGCGAGCACACCCAGCCGCGTGACCAGAACCGAGGGCAACCGGAGACGAGGGTCCCCAGGCAGGGAGGGGGTCCGTTCTCCTCGGGAGCGGGCAGAGGGGCGGCGCGCCGGGGCCCCGGAGCACTTACCCTGCGCCCCGCCCGCTTGAGGCCACCGCAGCAACTGGCGCTCGGCGTCCGCCCCGCCGCCCAGCCCGCCCCTTCCTCCACCTCCCGGCCCAGCCCGCCCCCGCTCCCCGCCCCCTGCAGTCCCCAGCCAGCGCTCAGCCCACTCGCCCAGGATATGGCCTGCGGGCCGCCCTTTGGAAGCCCGGAGCCCTCTTCCCGCTCCGCAGGCCTCTGCCGTCCAGCAGACGGACAAAGGTCCCGCCCGTGGGAGCCAATCGCGAATCACGAGGATACTGCCCCTGGCGAGCCCCGGGAAAGGGGTGGGAGAAGGGAACCACTTCCTTCCTCCCGCTGGATGGAGGGGCGATACCCGCCCTCCCCCGCCCGCCCCCGGGGGAGCGGGCGGCCTCTGGCCGCCCCCAAATCCAGACTCGGCCCAGACTCGGGATTGCTTAGGGTAATCCCTGAGTGACTTTGCAGCCTCTGCACAGGATTCGCCTCAGGGGGCTGGAGGGTGTGCAGTGTGTCTCAGGGGGTAGCCATCCTTGCAGCTGTCAGATTGCCCCAGGATGGGAGGTGGGGGGGCTAAGGCTGGAGGTCAAGCTGGGTGCGCCCCTCCAGGGCTTGTGCCTGGGAGAGGGGTGAGTCTCGTCGGTCAGGCCAGCTCCTACCCAGGTCCACCGCCAGCCCTGGGAGCCCTGGGGGCTGGGTGCTTTCCCAGTATCTGTCTTCCCCAAACGCTCACCGGTCTCCAACTTCCAAGGAGAGAAACCAGCTCCCAGCTTGGGGTGGGATTGGGAGAAATCTCAACTCCCTGGGGCTTTGTTCTCCAAGCCTGCTCTGTGGAGTAGGCACTATCCCAGTACGGGGAGCAGCAGTGTGCTATCTACACTCTGGAGGTCAGAGATGGGGTTGGGCTTCACAGGACTGAGATCAAGGTGTTGGATACAATCTGGTTATTCCAGAAATGACTTGTTTATTTATGTGAAGGAGATGAAAACACTAATAACATCTGCTCCCTGTTCCGTGCAGAATTATTTGCAATAGCCAGGATTTGGGAACAACTATGACAGGTGAACAGATAAAGAAGATGTGCTCTGTAGACAATGTAATATGACGCCACTACCAAAATGACGCAGCTTTTGACGGTGGACCTTGAGGATATGATCTTAAATAAGGCAGACAGAGATGATTGTACTGGTGGAAGGTGAAGAAACAACAAATGAACAGAAAACACAAGGCAAAACCAAACTCTTGGATACAGCGAACAGGCTTGTGGTCACCAGGGGAAGGAGATAAGGAATGGGGACATCAAGGAAATGGGGAAATTGGGTAACAGGGTCAGTTCTGTGGTCACTGCAACTAGACATGTGACGGTGATCTTAATGCAGGAGACACAAATGTTGAAATTTAGTGCCCTGTCCCTGAAATTTATAGCATGTTATAAACCACTGATCTTTCCATCAGTTTTTCAAACAATGAAGTTAAAGAATGAGATTAAATAGAAAGAAAAAAGGACTTTTTTTTTTTTAATTATGTGTCTTCATAATCAGGTGGCAAACCCTATACCGGGCTCACCTGGGTTATACTGTCCATCTCTTCATAGCTATGTTGTCATGTCTACTAAGTGGGTCTGAGGTCTTATTTACGTTTGTATTTCCTAATTTTGCATGAAGTGACAGATGAATCAACTAAAAAAGAATCAAGGACCATATTCCTTCTGGAAGCTGGAGGGTGGGGAGAACCCTGTTTCTTGCCTTTCTAGCTCCCAGAGGCAGCCTGTTCTCCATAGCTCCTGACCACGGCCATGTAGGAGGAATGTTCCCAGGGGCTGGAGACTAGGAGGTGTCTGTTGGGGGGGTGGGGGGCAGTACTCTGCCCACACATTCTGCTGAGTCTGTTCTTCCCAATCCTGTCCCCCACCTCCTGCAGGCTTTCTTCTAAAGCATCTCTGGCTGATCGGACTTCTCAGTCACAGGCTCTTATTACAATGACTCTATTCCAGTCCCTAAGGACTATGTTGATCCTTTTTAAGCATCAGCCTTATATTTTATTTAAAACTTCCCTAGACAGCCAGCTTGACAGTGGGGAGGATGTATGAGCTATTCTTTCTAGCTTCTCCTCCGAGTTCACTCCCTGAGGGTTGGGAAAGGGAACTGGCATCAGATACCCCCTTCACCTAGCTGCCCCCCCTGCCAAGCTGGAACCCTCTTTCTGTTAGTTGTAACAGGGGTTACTGCCTGTAGTCACGAGCTTAGTAGAGACAGGTGGTGGCCTCGGTGGACCTACTAAGGCAAGGTGCTAGCCCTGCCCTTGGCTGGGATCAGGCTGCCCCAGGCTGGCGGTCACACTTTGTGCCCCCTGTGCTGCCCTTTTGCTCCACCTGCAGTGGTTCTGGGGAAGCCTGCAGTTGCCAGCCTTTCCCATGTCCTGGAGACTGGGGCCGTGGCAGAGACCCAGCTCCACCGCACTCCCAGGAATCAGGACCCTGAGAGAGCAGGCCAGTCTGCTGGGTTATTGATGTTCTCAGTGGTGCTATTTGCACGCGATCCCTTTGGTACTGCTCAGCAGACAGGAAGAAACCTCAGTTATGCTTCATCCTTCTCCCCAGCATGTTCTGGCACGTAGTAGGTACCTTACATTCCTATGGCATACATTAATAAATGAGCATTGTATCTAGTAAGACAAGGGTGCCAACCGTCCTCCTTCTGTTCAACATTGTATTGAAGAGCCAAGTAACCCAGAAAAAGGGACAAGAGTACTGAATCTTTGAAGTCAAAGATTGAAGAGAGAAAAATTATCATCTCTAATCAAGATGACTATCAAGAAAAGCTAAGAAACCCCACACTGGACACCAGGGCTGTGACAGGCCCTTTCTGGAGCTGAGGTCCATAATCCTTAGTGCAGTCACCTGTGGTCCACAGAAAGCATCTAAGTGGTCCCAAAATATAGGTAGGGGGGGAGTCACACTTTCATTTCCATTAGCCTCTAGCTGAAAGTTAGCATTTCTTTCAATTTTGAGCATACGAAACAAACCCCAGTTGTACCCACAACTTTGTCATCAATCAAAATCACAGATGTTTTCGAGTTACCACGCAGTCAGAGTGGTTAGTTCAGCTTACAACTTATGCCCGCCACTGTTCAAAACTGCAGTAGTTATTAAACCAGCTGTTAGTTCTAGAAGGTTAACATCCTAGGTGTCTTGATCCCAATTTTAAAAATAATTCAATGACTGTATTTTAAGAGAACTGGTTTCCTTGTAGTGCAACACATTCTACTTGTGTGCATTTGCACGTTACCAAAAAGATCAGGTACTTCTGCCCTAGAGGAAGCACCTGTTCTCTGGTTTGGGCAATGCCAGCCCAGGTGCCTGGTTCAAGGGAGTCCCAAGCAGTGAACCCCCTCTCTCAGTAAGGTAGGTGTCAGTCATGTCCCAGGTTTCCCAGGGAGGCTTTGTAGGGGTATACCCCCCACTGGAGGAGGGAGAGCATTTTGAGCAAGCTGTCTGGGCCTGCTTGTTCCCCAGGCCACCTGGCACCGGGCCAGAGCAGTGGCCAGTCTGGTTTGACCCAGTGGGGATAGAAGAGGCTGCCTCTGCTAGTTTTGGTTCCCCAGGGCAGTGTTTCATCTGCTATTGACCACTTCCCCTTCCCTGGGCAAAAGCTAGATGCAGGCTCTGGGAGAGCATGTGAAGTGGAGAGACAGAGACGCAGAAGCCTCAGCTCGGCCGCAGGCGCTGGATTTCCCAGTCTGGGTCCAGAGGCTTCTTCCCCAGCAGAGGTGACTCACGGACAGCAGCAATGGCTGCGCCAGGGTCTGCACAGGCTTGGGTAGCTCTGCGTGGTAAGTAGCTGTGTGAAGAGGTCGCGGCTAACTCTGACTCCTGCTCTGCTACTCGGCTCAAACTTCTGCTCCACAGGAACTCTGGAGTACACAGGAACAGGTGTCAAGGACACCTGGGGGGTGGGGAATCCTTCTAGTTGGGTGAGCTTGCACGAACTCAGCAAATAGACTTTGAGTGCCACTCATGTGCCAGGTGCTGAGAATGCAGAGGTGAGTGAGACAGATGGGCTTACCCTCTCTTGCTGCACTTACTCTCTTTGGTGGGAGCACACAAAATCTGCTAGTGGGAGAGAACTGTCAGGGTATTATGGCAGAGAGTACAGTGGTGGGGTGGAAATAAAGGCCCCAGAGAAGCCTCTGTGAGGAGGTGACATCTGAGAGCTGAGGCAGAGCTGGCTGTGGAGATTGGTGAAAACTTTGTCGGCAGAGGAAGCAGTATGTGCAAAGGCGGGGAGGAGTTTGGCCAGGTGAGACACCCAAAGGAACGAGCATTACTGAAACATGGTGGGAGAGTGGGGGAAGAGAGTGGTGAGCAGTAGATCACAGCGGGGGCTGACGGCAGGAAGGCCTGGAGTTCATGCAAAGTGCAGAGGGCTGGGAGTTTCAATAGGGGGAAGGTCACTTTGACTTTGTGTGTGTGTGTGTGTGTGTGTGTGTTAAAATGCAAGTAACACAATCTTTCCCATCTTACCCCTACAAAATATACAGTTGGCGGCATTCAGTTATTTTAGTGCTGTACGACCTCCACTACCACTCAGTTTAAGAGCTGTTCCATCATCTCATAAAGAAAGTCTGTGCCCACGAAGCAGCCCCTTCCCGCCATCTCAGGGCCCTAAGTGCCTTTGATCTGCGCTCTACCTCTGTGGCTGTGCCTGTCCCAGGCTTTTCCCATTGGTGGGGTCAGGGAGGGACTGTGTCCGCCAGTGATGGACGTCCCTCACTCCGTGTCCTGGCAGGGGCGTCGAGCATTCTTTTCCCAGCCACACAACCCATCCACACAAGGACCACGTCTCGTTCCTCCTGTCACCCACCGATAAAGTTTGACTTCACAAACCGTGACTGGCGGCTGGGCGGAGATGGGGCCATACGGAGGCCAAGCTGGGAGTGTGGGCAGAGCTGATGAGGCTTGAATAGTATGTGGGGGGCAGGGGCGAAAGAACAGGTGTGGATGTCCGACCCATTTGGGAGACAGAAGGGCAGATGGAGCCGTGGATGAGCTGGCCAGGGAGGGAGGCAGAGGTGGGAGCACCTGAGGACTCCTGCCTTCACAGAAACAGAGAAGAAGTAGGGGAATGGCACCAGAGTAGCCTTTGAGGGTGTTAGGCTTGAACTGTCCAAGTAAAGGGGTCTTGTGGGCAGTAGGGCCTGGGTCTGGAACTTGGCGGGGAGGTTTAGGGAGCAACGTTTTGGTATAAGAACTAGGATTTTGGTCTGTACACCATTTCCTAAGCGAACAGAGCAATGGGAGCATCTTCTGTCACACTTGGTCCTCCGCTCCTGAAGGGGGCAGGAGGGGCAGAGGCGCCCCCTCAAGCATGCCTGGGTTTGTATAAATGACGTGACTTTTGGAAAGCCCCGTGGGTGGGAGCCGTTCCAGGGGAACAAACACGTGAGAGAGGGTTGGCGTTTTCACTCCCCCTTCGCCCTCCTCCCACTGCAACCTCCCAGGAGGGGTGAGGGGCTGGAAGCTGAGCTCCTCAGAGGTCAGCAAATTAACACACTTATGTCATGAAGCCCCCTTTAAAAGCCCTGACTGTAGGGGTTCAGAGAAGTTCCAGGTGGGTGAACTTGAGGGGTGCTGGCAGAGTGGGGTGTCTGGAGAGGGCATGGGAACCCTGCAGGCCACCCTGGTCCTGCTCCTCTCCATCTGGCTCTCCCCGACCTGTCTTTATAAGCCTGGCTGTAGGTAGACAGCTTCCCTGCGGTCTGCGAGCCCCCGTGGTCTGAGGAGGGGCCGGGGAACCCTGATCCTCAGCTGGGCGTCAGAAACACGGGGACAGACTGCAAGACCCTTTGACCTTGTCAGTTGGTGTCAGAATTGCTTGATGTGGAAAAACCGTACATTTATCGAAACGTATGTGTCGGGTGTAGAGCAAAACAGGGAGTTTCCTTTTAGGGGCCATTGGGTCACAGCTGGTACTGAAAACCAAGGACCTGGCTGAGACCCCCCTCCCACAGGGTAGACAAAGGGGCCCAAATGGAGCTGGGGGAGGGACAGGTGAGGAAGAGGCTGCACAGGAGACAGGAACTGGGAGGTGGAAGAAAAGACCGAGGCATGTGGGCCCTGAGTGCAGGAGAGTTTCTGGAAGGATGGAGGAGTTAATGTTGGGCTGATGAGTGCAGAGATGGCATGGGAAAGAAAAGACCCAGAGACCACTCCTGAAAGAAGAAGGTATCCCCCTGCCTAGCAGCCCCAGGGATGTAAGAACTGGGCTCTTACTGTGTCAGGTGAAGAAGTGCTGAGTGACTTGCCCCAAGTCGCCCCAAGTCACATATAAGACTGAGACTCGAGAGTTGGCTGCAGGCAACACAGCTGGTAGCACAGAGCTGCAACGGTGGCTGTGCACCAAACTCGGGACCCTCACAGCCTCCTCCCTGCCTGTGGCTTCTCTAGCTCTCTGGAACATGCCTGTCTGTACAAGTGAGTGTGACCTATGGTTGGGAAGAGTGGGCAGAAATATTTTTTGACTCATGGTGTTGAGCAGAACCTCAAACGAAAGAGTTTAGCAGCATGGCCTTGTTCCACCTGCTGGTTACTCATGGAAACTACTCTTGATGTGGTGGAACCTCCAGACCAGCTGGAGAAGGTTCTACAAGACAGGCCCCACAAGGGGCCAGTAGCAGACTCCCCAACTTCTCTACACCCAGGAGATTAGTCTCAACCAATTCCCACCCCCAACACCATCACCCTGCCATTGCCTGCGTCAGGAAAGGGCCTGGAACCCAGTGCCCTGGGCAGGGAGACCTGGGACCATCTGAAGAGCCTCATGGGCAGTGCCCCCTCCCTGCGGTGCCCTGGGGGAGCTGGCCTCACTCCTTCCTCTCCTCAAGGTCTGGACACAAGGCCAGGGCCAGGATAGCTGCCCCACACCTGGACTGAGAAGGGCAGGGCCCGGGTGGGCAGCCCTGGGCGACCTCCTGAAAATGCTGTGAGTCACTAGACCCTGCAGTGTCATGCTTGCCTCTGACTTTGAAGATGACCCAGTCCTCTGTAGCTTGGGTTTGTGCTTCTACCACTGTCACCAACACCCAGCCCCACGCATACCTGGGTGTTGGTTGGGTTTTGGCTGCTGTTTGGCGCCCGTCTCACTTTCTCTTGTCACAGCATCACTTCCCATTAGCAACTAATTCACCAGTTGGGTGGAGTCAGGGAAGCTCTCTAGCTGAGAGGTGGGCATGTGACCCAAACAGAGCCCAAAGAGAGACGTGGAGAGACAGCAGATGGCCCACACCCACTCACATCAGGGGTTCCGCAATGGGGAGGCTCACCCCAAGTCTGTGACCCTCCCTCCTAGTGACGCTGGGGCTCGAGACTTCACTGCCACCTCTCTGGGCCACGTCACCCTCGCTTCTCATCTCACTGATAGTCTCTCCACTTTCACTTTGTCTTCCTCAAACTTGCTCCTTACGTGGCATGGGAGTAGTTTCTTTTTTTTTTTTTAAGTTTTTTTTTTAATTTATTTATTTTTTAAAGATTTTATTTATCTATGCATACAAGCACTGGGGCACAGGCCAGAGGCGTGGGGGTGGTGAGAGGATTCACCACAGAGAGCGGGGAGCAGAACAGGCAGATCAACAGAAGTACACTGCTGAGGGGAGCAGCGGGCACAGCAGGAGAATTCTGCCATGGCACGTGGGTCCCCCCTCCCCGACCCCGCCAGCTGGCAACAGGGGTGGAACTCGTGCTGCAGTGGCCACGGTCCGCTCCATAGTGTGTAGCCCAACCCACTGCGCCACCAGGGAGGCCCGGGAGTAGTTTCTTTAAGATCATGTTTCTATGAAGAAGCAAACATACAAAAAATGATGCAGAAAACAATAAAAAACAAAACCCCACCAGGTTAAGGAATGAAGTACCTTCTGAGCAGGACCCCCAGCACCATCACTGGCTCACTTGCTCTTGGGGTTAAAGTGCTGAGTGTGACCAGAGGCCCCCCTCCTTCTGGGCCCACCGGTACCGTGTGTGCAGGCTCTGGGAGGACTCCTTAAGCTCAGGTCTCCACTGTAGTTCTCAGGAAAGTCACCAACCCCCCACCAGGCTGTCTGGGGTCACCTCGCTCACCCCTCCCCTCTGTCTGATGCTTGTGTCTCCGAGTCCCCCTCTTCCAGGCCCTGCGGCAGAGTAGCTGCAGCCATTGGGCCCTGAATGGAGACAGGTACTGATGAGGTGTCAGCCTTTTGCAACCCCAGTAAAATATGTAGCATCTGTTCAGCCAACTATGTGCTGGCTAACATTTTTAAAAACACACAGTTTGCCTTAGTAGCCACAAGCTGTGCCTCAGTTTTCTCATTCACCAGTAAAGCAAAGATCAGATCACCTCCCTGGGGCTTGAATGAGCAGGACTGATGAGCTGAAGCCAGAACAGGGCTCCGCCTGGCACACACAGAGTGGGTGGGGCTGGGGTGGGTGTTCGGACCAGCACCTGGACAGGCCTTGGGTTTTACCAGACAGTACACAGGCTTCAATCACCTAACTCTTGTCTGGGGCTTTTCTTGGCCTCTGAACCGCGACGCTGTTTCTTCTATTCACTCAGGCTGTTGCTGCACATCTGGAGGAATGACAAAAGTAACTGCTGGAAGGTGCTCAGCCTTCCTTCCCACGTGGGGTTCTCCCCACCACTGGCAGTTAACTCCAGCTGCTAGAGAAGGAAACAGGGAGGAAATAAGCACATTAAATGATTCTCTCATAAAATCCCACCCAATCTGCCGCTAGAAGGTATAAGCGGGTTGGAGCACAAAGGTGAGGGGATCTCCAGGGAGACACAGCATCTAGGCACCACTGTTGATATTTGGTAGCAGTTTATTTATTTTTAAAGATTTATTTATGCAAACAAGAGCTGGGGTACAGGCCAGAGGCACAGGAGGTGAGAAGATTCACCAGAGACAGAATGGGGAGCAGAACAGGCAGATTGAAGCACACTGCTGAGGGGAGCAAGGGTGAGGCAAGAGAGGTCTGCTGTGCCATGCGGGTCCCCTCCCTTGTTGGGTTGAACTCACACTGCTGTGCAGCGGATGCTTCATAGTGCAGCGCTGAACCCACTGCACCACCAGGGAGGCCCTATGTGGTAGCAGTTTAAACCTCCTGTCCAGAAGCAGCATTGTTTCCAACGCTCACTTAAACACGCTGATGCAAAACCCAGAAACCCATCTGGGCTGCAAATGACAGAAAATAAAATTCAGACTGACCTAAATCATAAAGGTCTTCTGTCCCTTGACCAGACGTGTGGCAGGGCAGCCTCAAGCATGGTCTGACCAGAGGCACTGACTGCTTCTCGGTGGCTCTCTTGGCCCTGCTATTCTTTTATGTTGGTTTTGTCCTCGGGTGGCTTTTCTGCATTATTGCCCCCTTCCCTCCCTCATCAAAGACCGGTCCTGGGCTTCCTCCTGTTCCCATTGGGGTTGTCCTCCCTCTCTGGCCAGGGGTCCCCATGCCAGTGGCCTGGGCTAGGCTGAGGACCACCAAACTAACTTCTCTGCCCAGGAGTGGTGTGTTAATGCTGCCCCATCTTAGGGCCCTTATTCGGCAGAGGGTGGGCTGCAAGTTAGGGAGATCCAGCACTGCCCACAAGGTCCTCAACAACTAGCTTGTGTCCAGTGTGAGCAACAGGGCCCCCCAGGGGTCCCTGAGTGGAAAAGGGACACTTTGGCCTGGGACGCAGCAGGCACTGGCTACTCTGGCAGCCTGAATGCTGTGCAGAGCTCCAAAAGGGTTCTGGGTGGGTCTCAAAGAGATTCAGACAGCTGCGTACACACATTATCAAGTGACTAACAGGCTTACTTAATCAAGATGTACAAGCCTGTTAAAAGTTAGCATGTAAGAAAAAAAGGGCTGATTTATTGTTACTGTACACAGGGTTGGCGAGTTGCTTTTTTGGAAGATCTTTCACTGTCTAGCCTTCTCTATCTTCAAAAAAAGGACTCAATCGCATGCACGGTGATGCATGGCCATCTACTACATGCACAGTGTGAAAACCCCAACCCTCCGGCCCAGGCCTCATGAGCTAGCGCTGGCTAGGTAGAAGCCATCACTGAGGATGGGTGGCGCCCACAGGCCCTGTGCCCTTGGGCCTTGCCCGCCCACTCAGGTTCATGTGAGGCTCCTACTACCTCCTTCTGTCACAATCACAGAGCTGTGTTGGGGCCCAGCAAGCTCATTGCCCACGTCTGGCCCTAATGCAGCCTGAACTTGGGAAACTGGGGCTTGGAAGACACACTTGAAAGACAGAGATGGTCCAGGTAAACACTGTTAGTTCTGTCGATGTAAGGTCGGTCCCTGTGTCTGCTCATGTCAGGTTTTTTCCATTTTCCTCTTGTACTCCTGAGTTCACACTTCTCTATTTTCAACAAAGGAAGGAAGAATGTTCTTTTAACAAGCTTTTTGGAAAAATTAGAATTGGGGTTGAGTTGAAAGAATAAAATGAAGTTGCTTTCTGATGGGCCGATGCAGGAAGTTGGCAGCATGGAGGAAGGGGAGCCCTGTTTTCACAGTATTTGTGGTAAGGAAAAGTTGCAGTAAGATCTTAGATGCTGTTGTAGGGTTGGCTTGTGTGACCGATAGAAAGTTTGTGGATCTCTGCACAACAGAATTTCCTATAGCGCTTTTTGCAAAGTAACTTCATTTTTGGTTATCAACTATATAATGATGGGAGGGGACAGAGGCATGTGTGTGTGTGTGTGTGTGTGTGTATTTTACCTTTGTTTGACACCTATCACTTCATACTACTTGGATTTGGTGGCAGGAAATAGTCAAACAATAATAGTAATGCCTCATACTTACTGCTTGGCTACCATGGGCCTGGTATTAGTCCCTTCTCTGTCTTAACTTATTTAATTTAATCTTCACAGCAACTACTGACCTGGATGCTACCATTGCTGTTTCATCCAAGGGGAAGAGATGTTGAATGATTTGCCTGAGGCCACAAGCAGAAGTGGC